>JAVQJF010067961.1:0-94509 GCA_036023855.1 Gadopsis marmoratus
AATTTACTTTGTAAAATTGCAATTTTTTTTCCTTACAATTTGTTGTTTTTTATTTTTTTAATACGCTCCCCCCCCCCCCCCCCCCCCCCCGAGACTGTTCACGTTGTTAGAGCTCCTCCGGCTCTGTCCTCCTCTGTACATGTTTGTGTAATTATTATGTTACCTTGATACTGCGTGCCATACAGTAGTAGTTGTCAATGCTGTCCAGCAAACTCTTGTTTTTGTGTGAAACAGAACAGAGGTGTAGGAGCAAGTGTACATGGGGGAAAGAACACATGTGTGCAGTATCTGAGTATAAGCCTAAATTGTAACTCATAAATTAAAATGGTTCCAGTGTCAGGTCAGATTTTTGCAAATAAAACACTTTCATAATAAATATTTCAAAGCGTGAGAGTACTGAAGGCTCTGACTGAGAGGAGTAGTTGTAATATCATTCAGGCAGAACAATGAACACTAACCTTTGAAACACAATACCTGGTATTAGCTTTTACTGTATATTACTCTTATTAGTCTTCTTCTGTATGTGAACTTTTGATTTGTGTGCAAGCTTCTGTAGTTAGTTTACTCTTTTCCAGTTGTCTTTATGATGTTTCTCTTATGGCGCCACCCCACCACACAATATATGAAACCTCAGCTGCATGCTGTTTCAACCATCAACATGCAATTTGCCCTGAGCTACAAGGTATTGGAATGGTTGAGTATCCTGACCAATCAGCTGTTTCACTGTTTATGCATGCCACAAGGGATCAAAGTGTTGGAAACAAACATTTAAATAACCACTCATTCCAAAGATGTTGCGCAAAATAATCTTGTATTTTGGCATTTTGAAATATGGCATTTGAAATAACACAGCTCTTCATGAGTTATCAGATATGTAATTAACTCCAAAGGTCAGAGAAGATTAATTACTATTTGTCTTTGTACTTGGTATCTTTCTCCTCGCTGTTAGGCAAACCTGTCTGCCCAGGAAAGGGGACGATCTTCAGGAAGAAACAGGGGTTACTGTGAACCCGCAAGGCCACCAGGATGGGAGTGGCTGCGTAGAGCAAGTTGGCTGCCAGCACAGACCACAAAACATCATTTGGGATACGAAATGGAGCTGTGGTACGAGGATGGAGAGACCCCCCAATGTGAGCCCACTGGCACTGGAAGGAGACACAGGCAAGACAGAAGTTAGTTTCCAACACTGCATATTGTACCTATCAGCACTGATACTTCCACTTTTGTCTCTTTTGTTCTATTTTCAAACTAATGGCAGGTAATTTGAAACCTGTTTCTTTCCACAAACCTCCCAGAGAAATGAGTTACCTCGATGTCTCTTGCACAGTAATTAGTCTACTATTAAAATATACAGAAAATGATCCTAAAAGGGACAAGTGATGCACAGACCTAAGAAGCTGGCTGTTTAGAGAACAGGGAGGGTAGAATCTGCAACCCCTAATGAACAGTAAAAGAAGGCTTTAATCAGGTGTTCCTCATGGTTCATGGTTCCAAAATTTCTGTCAGATTAGTGTGCGAGAAAGCACGGCCAGTTTATTTATTACAGAAAGTATGCTTCAAAGGATAAATGCGGCCCATGTAATTGTTAGGATGAGAGCTCACTACAAGGAGTTTAATTGCAGTGACATGTGTCAGACCTCTTTGTACTGAACGTAAACTGCTGATGAAACCTTGAATCAATAAGTAGCAGTAATTATCGCAATGGCTTCACACAATCCAACAAACTATCGGTGCACTTCAGAATGCAACACCTGTGTCCCAAACTATGTATTCAGAGCCAGTTTCACTTATTGATGGTTTGTCTTCATGGTGTTACCTGGATCATGGCTCCAGCAAAGAACACAGTCCAGTCTGACATCCATGTGCACCCGGGCTTGAGGAGACCATAAACAAACGCACCCAACAGAGGTAGTCCATAGAAGAACAAGTGCAGCATCTATAAAATAAATGTGACAGCATTTTAGTTTCAAGTAACTTGCAAGTACCCAATCGGTTTATTATTTCTTGCAAAAGTGAGCTTTTTCATATTATATATTTTTAATGACTTTGATCTGTATTTTACAACATGCACATATCCTGTGGTTCCATAGTTATACACAGTAGGGGAGTTGGTGTATATTATAGTGTATACTCCAGTTAATGGGGATTCTGGATCCTGAACATAGTGCAGAAATACTTTCCTCTCCATCACTGTCTGTGTTATTGTTGGGCCCTGACCAAAACTCAGACGATTAATACAGTACATCCGCATTCTCCTCCGGCCTACACTGCACTTCACCTACTCACACTGAATACAGAATAGGGCTGCTTTAAATGAGGAAGTATAAACACCCTCAGAATAATTGTCTGCATAAAAATTGCACTACCACTATGGAAAAATACTTAAACTGCAGCAAGTGTAAAGTAAAAGTTATGTATAATAAAAGTTGTATATTAGAAGTAAAATATTGGTAAGTACCAAAGTAAACATACTCAGCTTTTTCCCATCTGGATTGTTCAATAATTAAAGTATTTTGATGTTGTATGTGTTATGGTGTATGGTTCAGGTAGCAGAAGGACCCAAGCACAGACAGCACAAACGCCAGGGATGAGTGACAGTTTTAATGAACCAAGGAACACTTACAGACAGGTAAGGCTGCTACAGTTCAATGGATATGTAACTCCAAGTCTATAAAGAAACAAAAGCAATAAACGTCCATAGGGCATCCAAGGGCCATCAATGTCCATAGGAAAAAATAAAGCAAACCACGTACAAACCTGAACAAACAATAATGCGCCAAGAAGAGACAAGGGAAAGAATACAAACAGGACTAACGAGGGAATGAGAGGCAGGTGAACACTAAGGCCAGTTATCACACAGCCGGGAATCTAACAAAGACAGGAAATAAGTCCAAATAAGGCAGGCTCCATGGATCCAGCCCTTAGGCTGTGACAGTATATGGTCCAGGTGTTCCTGGGTCCAACGACATCCAGCAAACTGCATAATTTTATCACCTTAATCTAATCTCATGTTGAATGTAACATTTTATTCTGCAGTGTGACTTGCAACTGCTGTCATAACACAAACGTAGAAGAGTAAAAAGTATAACCTTCCCCTCTGAAATGTAAAGAAGTAAAATGAGTTCTCACAAAAATGCAAATGCTCAAATAAAAACTCAGCGTCTCTAAATTGTTCTTAAGTGCAGCGCTGGAGTATTTGGCTCCAATTTGCACCCTCAGCACAAATGACTGCTTCCACACAAGGGTCATTATAGAGACTGCCTTGACCTTCAACTTAAAATATTTGGCTCATAAAAGCCAGTTTCCCAATTTATAAAACCCTCAAATTATAAAACTGAACCGTTTCTTTTCATTCTCAGTCTGAGGTCTAGATGAACTCTAATGAGTTCAGCCCAGGACCTGAAAGCCAATCATATATGTCCTTCAGTCTTTTGTTGAAATGTCTTTTTAGTGCTGCCACGGTAATCTGTCATCACATTCATCATCATCAATGAATAAAGAGGTCAGTCACTGCAGACACAGTGTAACCCTGTGCAACAAATCAAACTCCCATCATTTCTTCACACCCACCATCAGAGACACACGCACACATTTGAAGGCAGCTAACCAAGACATACTTTCACATGCTGTGCACACATCCTCCTCACACCCAGTGAGATGCTGATGGGGGGCTTTGGGCGAGGGATTAGCTTATCAAGTTCTCAGCATGCGGTTTGTCTGTCTGATCAATGGCTTGCAATTGTGCCTGGACTGCAGCCCCGACAAGGTCTTTGGATAACCTATTGACAAAGCTGTGTACACCAAACAAAACACAACAAAATCCACAGCCGCGTAGGGTCAGGAGCTGAAAATAACAGGAGAGTAGACCCATCACCAGTCTCAGTAATAATCTGTTATCTATCTTACACAAATGAAAGAGGGAGACAAAGATGCGCTGGCCTCTCAACCCTCACCCATTGTTGGTGTAATGATGAAAAATGGCTCTGTAATCAGCTGCAAACTAAAGGAGTGGAGGCGATAAGGGCAAGCGTCCAGCACACTCAGAGTGATATCCATGAAAGCAGAGGTCCATTGTGTGGCTGGTTATTTAAATCAAGCTGGAGCGGAGCATTCAGGTGCAGCTGCAGCAGACGGAATGTGGAGACAGACAGACAAAAAAGCTCTCACCATAACTCTGGGGTAGCCCACAGGATCCTTCAGGTAGGGTTCATAGTGCCTCAGGTAGATGGAACAGGCTTCTAGTGGAGAGTCCAGAGCCACCTACAGAGGGGGGACAAAATAACAGGAACACATCTCACAGCACCACAAACTACACCTACAAATTACAATAGATTTGAACATCTCGCTCACATGGTCTAAATAAAAAAAATGACTGTCCAAAGATATACACAAAGATTTTCAGTATCATAAGTGGTAGCCTAATTAGAATGACACACTGAACATGTTTGAAGGAATAGTTTTTGGGAACATGCTTATTTGCTTTCTTGCTGGGAGTTAAAATGTTAATACCACTCTCACATCTGTCCAGTAAATGTGAAGCTACAGTCAGCCACTGGCTTAGCTTAGTTTAGCACAAAGACAGGGAAATGGGGCAAAACAGCTAGAAAGGCTCTGTTCAAATTTGGAAACAATCTGCCAACAACCACCCCTAAAGCTCACCAATTAACAAGTTGTATCTTATTTATTCAGTCTGGTGAGTTTAAGAGGTGCTGGTAGGCATATTATTTTAAACAACACACGACACTCCTTGGACACAGTACTTTGAATGCAGAAGAATGCAGGCTACATCACCTTTAAAACTACAATTACAGCCCTGCCCTAAACTCTGTCTATAACATGGATGTGGTGTACGCTCACCAAGCCTCTGAGGATGGTGAAGGCCATGGCAGCTAACAGGAGCAGCACCAGGATCAGATCCAAGGGACGCCAGATCAGCTTCATGCTCTGAACATGCTGGGCCTGCACAATGTATAGCATAGAGCTGGTTGGTCACTGTCGTGGTTTCACAGCATAGGCTACTCTCACTCTCACTTTAACGAAACCTGTGTTTCTACAGAGTGGAATGAATAAATAGGTGAATGAGGGTTCTGTCTCAAGGTTTTTATAGTCCTTGAACCTGCATTTAGTGATTTTCTGACCTTGGGGGAACAGGAAACAATCTGTAAGTACAACTGTCACCATTTAAGTTGATATGGTGAACTTGACATGTGCATATTTAAATACCCAATATATACAGAACATTAGCATTCGTTTGGAGTCACGTTTATGTCCACCTGATGAATGTAAGTCCAATATTTACTCTCTTTTGCTCTGATTTTTCTCTCCACCAACTCCCGATGGAAATATCTGCACTTTAGCTGCTAACAGCTCCACAATGTTCACTTGCTTGGCATTAACTTTTGATTGTCTGCCATTTGGTGCTGGGCGGGTAGCATACGGTCAAGTCATCTGAGCTTTTCGCTGACAAAAAACTGCCCTCTTCAGCCCGTAAACAATGCTGATGCTGAGTGAACCAAAACAGTGAAGACTAAAATGCTCTGTAGATTTGAGGGGAACTGCGGTGATAATTCTCTGTTGGTTCGTCACCACAAACAACCCCTTTCACATATAAGTTGTCATGTGATCCAATGTTAGTATAGAAAACATTGATTATAGCTGCTGTAAGACCAAGACAGGTCTAAGACTAACTTGAGTTTGAATCAAGGCCGTGGTGGGTTGAGGCTAAGTTAAGACCACTCTCCCAAGGCTAAGCTCATAACAACCACACAGTCAAGATTATTTTGCACTTGAGAGTCAGCTACTGTATGTTGTGCCCTTAAGATTGACTTAGGACGGTTATTTGATAATGCGAAAGGAAGTGGCAAACATATCGTACTGACATTTTTAAAAACATTGTAGCTCCACATCTGGCAATTCAGGCGATTGCAACACAAATCTCCACTATCACACCACTGGAAATAACAGCAACTTATTAATATAGATGACTTAATTGGCTGCCTTCTGTCACCTTTAATGGACTGGGTCATATTCAACTGGACAGTGCTGTATGTTACCCTGGTTAAGCACATTCAGCAAACACTACTCCACAGAAGCAGTCATGCATTAGACTTACATTGTATCCACCAATTAGTGGTCTGTCCTTTGGCCTAGTGAATATTGTGATGGCTCCCCATACAGGTATCAAAAGGAAGAGAAAGTTGAGCCAGAAGGCTGGACGAATCTCGGACCCATACTTACCTGCAATCAAAAAAGAGAGTCTTTTATCAGTTTGTACTCACGATAATCAAGCTTCCAAATAAAATCTCCACAGGGCACCTCAGGTAAAGGCATACAGTACAGAATGTCTATGAAAACACAAAAGAGGAAACAACACATCACCTGTAGACAAGTTTGATCTTGTGACACTTATGTATGCAGTTTGAAATGTCAAAAACAGATGCTTTAAATCTGTTTTCTGCTTTGTTCTGTGGGTTGTGACGGCAGGCGAGACATGGGGTGTGTGTGTATTTTGTTGGCAGGCTGCACTGTGACACTGATGGTACATGGCAGTGCAGATGTTCACTTGATTAAAGCTTGTCATCACGGGACAGGTAGGGGGGAAATAGAAGAGAAGGCTCACCTGCAACTATCCCGGCAATAAACACACTCATGTTGGCACACAAAGAGCCAGCCCAGATCAAGCCTAGAGTACGGTAGGCTTTCCTGGGAGGGAAACCAAAAAACAAGGGTGTTAGCAGGTAAGATAGAAGGTAAGCCCAGTTTGATAAACCCCAAGTGTTGGTCGGACATTACACATGGCTCTATAATGGTATAACTTGTTGAAACACACAATTTCTCCCAACAGTAAAAAGCTTGCATTGTTTAAAAGAAGATTTAATTTCCATGATAGCTCCTGCCCCATGGCAATTCTCTCTCTGAACTCTTACATTCACTGACTGCACGTTTGGCTAACTCAAGAGGTTTTTCTAAAAGTACAGCTTTATTGGGGCCATTGTGTGGGTTTTATGTGATAAATGCAACCCCATGGATCTCAGGAGAGAGAGATAAATGGGCTTGATGTGACTTGAATTGACTTGACCATCACACACCTGTCTGTTATCCTGCTGATCATCACCAGGTACATGATAAAGTGTGCAATTCCATCCCAGTAACACATCATGATGGCATAGGCTGTTCCCAGATAGGGTTCTCCCTAAAACACAGACATTTCATGTATAGTGTGCTAATGACAAAAAGTGGGTTAAAATTGAGCTTTTTGTGCTTTGATTTGGTGTTTGCTTAATCATCTCCACTGTTGCCTGTATAATCTTTCAAAAGTGTTTAAAGGCCAGGCACACATATTTTGGTCATTGTGCACCAGGTAGAAAATATCATCAGCATTTTAGATGTAAGCATAAGAAACCTACTGTCTTTTGGTAGAATTCCATAAAGCCGGAGATCATGCCGTCATATTCCAGGGCACTTGTCAGGTCAATCACACAAGTAAAGGAAAATTCAGCAAAAACTGCAAAGGCAAGAAATAGTACAGGTGAATGAAAGCATCTACCCGACCCTGGCTCATTTTAAAAGTAATTTTGTTTCAGGTGTGTACACGTGTACGTGTGTGTATGTAAGTGAAGGTGGGTGGGATTGGGTGGTGGTAACTGCCACTGTACAATATCAGATTCAGATTCAAGTAAAACTTGCATGATTCAGGAAACCTTCATGTTAAGCAGATTTGTCAGCTTCGAACAAAGGTCGGAAAGGTCCGAAGCCACTCTGATTTTGAAGGTGTCATGTAATTACTCAATCTGCTTTGTCTACCTACCTTTGAAACACACACACACACACACACACACACACACAGTGTTTTGCAGAGAACCTTGCATCTCCTAATCATCTGTCTTTCTTGATTTCTAGAACAGCACAGGGAGAAAATTAAGTCTGGAGCAGTGAGGTAAGCTGGAGGCATATTTATATTGAGTCCATGGTGATCAGCCTTCCTCTATCCTCAGATTAAGAACCCAGCAGAGCTGAAATGTCCAGTCCACATGACAGAATTTTAAGTGTGGAGCTGCACAAACCCATGAGTGGCATATGGGTCTTGCTAAAACTCTTAATTATAAGCCCCTGACCACGCTGGGAAAATTACAGTTATAGACTCTTTTATCAAAGGTTCTACTCTATGTGAGTTATTTGCAAGAAAGTTTGAGGTCTGAAATTTTTACTTTATCCTACACTCGGGCACTAAAATAACAGAAACAGTATGTTCTTTCATATCATGTGCATACTCTTTTTCCAGATTCACAGACCTTCATTACAAGTGACTTGATTACTAGAAAATGGACTTTGGGCATGATCTAACCATTGTTTTTCTTTGAAAGCAGCTGGTGAACAATAAATGGACCACAACACACATCAACTTATCAAAACATTTGTTACAGCATGTTGGAGACAGATGATCATGGGGGATATCCCATGGCTCGGACCATTACAAGTCATAGTCAGTGTGCAGTACAGCATGAAATTTAATGCCACAAAATAATTGTAGAATGCAACAACCAGCTCGGGCACACACTCTGCTGCCCATGATGAACTGCTAAAGGATTATATAGTGGATAACATGCCCATTGAACTGTTAATGACTGGCAAAATGTTGCCTGGACTGACTAATCCTGGTAACAACTGCACTGTGCACATTCACGATGTCAGGCCCACTATGTGGGGTAAATAATATGAGGCAATGGACCCTTCATCCATGGTTACAACTGTACACACCAGTTGGGGAGGTGTGACTGTTTCGGAAACATTCAATATGCATACATTGATAACTGTGGATGGACAGTATGAAGTATATGTTAATATTATCGATCACAAGTGGGATGCACGTAAACAGAGCATCCACACATAAATGTTGGAGAATGCCCACATGTCTGCATCAACAGAATCAGTTCATAGTGAGCAGCTGCAAAATCCATTACAATGATTTGCTGTCTGGACTTGCAGAATGTCATTATAAAGTGAATCACTCTGTGTTGTGACACGGGCATCTCTCTGCAGATACCACGGCTTAAAGCACTGTATCACATCCTTCCTATCTGTCCTTGACACACTTGTTGAACACAGATGAACATATTACATGCACACACACATTTTCAGTTTGTCTCTGCTGTGTAGCAGTGTCTCCGTAATCCTCAGGACAACCACGTTATCTCTGACATCTAACAGGTGAGATAGCGGGGGGGGGGGGTTATTGCTCTCTATCATTGAGAAGAGCCTGCCACAGCTTTGTCCTTTATTGTTGTGGTTCTCCTACACAACACTAGCATTGCCTTTGGCATCTTCTTTCTGTCCTGCTAGCGTAGCCCCTGGCATCAGCTGCACAGATGTGTTTGTGGGGAAACCCTTTGGCTAGAAATGGAAAGCATAATTTGACCAATAGCTATAAAGCTAACAAGGAACAATATGGCACTAATTACTGTAGAAACGTTTAATTAAATGTGTGTGAATGGTAGAAGAAGTCCTCATTGCATTCATAGTAAATCAGTAGTGGAGTATGAATGTACAGGCGCAGTAACTGTGGAGTCTGCTGCAGTGTGACCATTCTCCAATAGCTGTGATTTTGGATTCAATCAAGGACTCAAAACAGTAGCTAAAAGGGTGAGTACAAGTTCTATGAAGGTCCTTAGCTTGCAGAGGGTTTGGGTCAGTCATGCCTCAGAAAGGTCTGGCTAAGCTTTGCTCTGACCCTGATCAGTCTAAGCAGCTTTCAAAATATCAGGTGAAATCACATTAAATACAATTCCTGTTTTCACACCAACACAGTGTGTACAAAGAGAATGATGTGGAAACCCTTTGGTGGGAGAAGGAATCAGCTCCAGCACAATGAAGAATAGTTATTAACCTCTGTACATAGTCAGTGTATTTGGAAATGTGTTGCAAGTAAGTTGGGAAATGCACACGGCGTTGGGTTAATTACCAAAGAATAAGACGTCTTTTGGTGGGTTTCCACGAGTAATGAGGAAGTAGAACAGAAACACAATCACCAACACAGCAACGCCGATCTCCAAGATCACATAAGGCCTGTGAAAGAAGAGAAATTGAAAAACAGCAACACATTGTCCATGTTTTTAACACAATCTGACTGCTGACGCTGCACTTTCAGGCATCTCCCTCTGATTTTCTGCTTCATTCTCTTTACTAATTAGTCTCTCACATGGAAATTGTGCCAGTCTTTTCCGCTGTAATGGTTGATGAATGGAAGTCACCAAGAATGATAATCACGTAACACCCACAGTTAGCACTGGGTGAAAAAAACACACAAATGTGAAGGGAAATCTGTGTGATAGATGCACCGCGCAGAGAGAGAGAGCAATGGCACTGCTGGTGTGGTAGGTGGTGTGCCTGGAGATTCTCGGTGAGATGGCAGTGTCACATTGAATTTACCATCCGTCTCAGGTTGCTTTTCAGAAGGAAAGTACAAGCGGTAGCCTCATATTTAATCTCTTAGCTTTTCAAAATATATTGTTGAGTTTGAAGCATCACTCGGTCCTGACATTTGGCAGGAAAATTCAGATTTTGTGTTGTTGGTATTGATCCGATAAAACTCTTGCAGTGCAAAATCCTCTTTTCAAAATATGATTATGTTTTCTTTTATTGTATTACATGTAGTGGATGGCTTGTTTTTTTTCAAACCCTTATAATTAGCTTGTTAGTCTGATCAGGGTATCCAACTTTTTCAAAGACAATGTTACAGAATGATTGTATTAACCCATATTGTATAGTATACATTACAACAACTTTCCTTTGGTAAACTCTAGATATGCAATATTCCACCTCCCATACTGCTTTTTGGTGGTAAGCTTACCAGTGGCTTGTAAAGCACAAGATTTACAAAGGTGTAATCAATCATAGGCAGAGGCGTGGGAAACAGCAAGCTAAGGCCATGTTAGTTCAGCACTACCCGCCATGTTTACCAGTCAAAGGTACAGCTGCCCTGCACTGGAAAAGATTAATGTGCTCAAGGTATCTCCTAGTAAACAACATTGCATCCTCGGAAAACTCGCAACGTGAGCTCACAGAAGTATGAATGCTGTGAGAGCAAAGGGAAGCTCCCTTGCCACCCCTCCAATTCAACAATATACAGGAAGATTTATGCACACAATACTGGTTGTTTGCAGAGTAGAAGAGCATGAGGCATATTGCGTGTCAAGAGCAATTTATCAAACTCTTCTGTGCAGTCTGTATTGATTGTCAATGTCCACACACTCAAAAAAAAAGAGCCAGCGGGAAAATTCACACAGGAGGAGTATAAAAGTCTGTCAGAAATGAGAAATATCTTAAAAGTGTGAAGGATGAGAGCAACTTGTATTTTACCACTAGCTCTGTTTGTTCAGCCTATGGAGTTGCAGTATACAATCATGAGCTGTAGACAGTACTATAAAGGCAGTATCCCAATAGCCAGGCAAAACAGATAAGCCTTGATTCCCTACAGCTCAGACAAGTAATTATCTCCACAAATACTGTTCACATTGCCTTTTTTTTGCTCCCTATTCATTTGCTTGCCCCTCCAGGAAATGTCAGGTTTAATAATTTAGAGTTTACACAACTAAAGACAATACTGACAAATACAGTCATGGTCAAGGAGTGGTTACATTTAAATACAGACAGAAATATACCTTGAGTTTTAAGCTTACAGTGTGCTCTAGTGGTGGAAATCCCATGATGCAGGAAGGTACAGCTACAAAATTATACATTTATATTGTTATTCTACTTTAATTGTAACTGATTGATTGATTGTATAGTGTTGTGGCTGTATAATGTTGTTGTATAAAGGTTATTACAATCCCTTTATAGCAATAATTTACATTGTTTGCTATGTGGACCTATGACAGCAAAGTAGACTGTACGTAGAATGTGAGCGATAAGAAATCAATAAATGGTATGACTTACTCTTGAAGCACAGGAATGCTGTTCATGGCATAAAGAATGCCAAGGGCAGAAAATGAAAATAAAAAGACGAAGATCTCCATCTCTTCTAAAGCTCTGTGAGAACCCACAGCGCTGCTGAAAATACAATATAGTTATCAGTTTTAAGTCGACACGGAAAGTTGATCAAATCAGTATTAAAATGGTGTCAGGACATCAATATATTTGCACAAACTGGACCAAAATAAAATAAATATTTTAAGTCAAATTAAATTAGATGAATGTCATGAAGTAAAATCTCAAATGTGTTCTGCATTTTTGAGAACAGATTGGAAAAGAAGCAGAGCAGGCTCTTACCGTCTGGCTACCCTTTTGGTGGATTAATCAAATTACAGCTGGCCTGAGGCACCCATGGCCTTTACTGGGAAAATAATGAAGTGGAGACAAAGAAGCTTTTGGGGGAAAGGTTATGCATTTTGGTTTTGTCAGGGATTTACGTAAGTCGTATTATAGGCCTACTTTCCACTTTGTGCAGCAACACACTTTCAAGGTATACTGATTCCTGCTCTACAGAGCACTTAATGTGTTTTATGAAAAGTGTGCAATTTGTGCTATCTCTGATTTACTCAAATACTAACAATGTTGTACGAGTTGTGATACTACTATATTATCTTTAGGGAGTTGGAAACAGATTGTTTTAGTGGGGTCTTTTATTATTTCTCCCACTAATTATTTATTATTAAAGTTATGGACCCCTCTTGGCCATATATATATGAAAATGTCCTTCCATCAAAAGCCATTTTTGCAGTTCAGTATATCCAAAAAGATCAACAAATGCAGATGGGTTAACTATCCCATAATTGACATTGACCACCAGTTTGAGTTTTGTAACAAACACTTTTTTGCTTCTTCTACAAAGGTGATTCAAACAAAGGAAGTGTCTTTGATGTGCCTTTTGGCATGTCCTCTCAAATGAGAGTGCATGTATCATTTGCACGGGCTAACTTGCTTGAGAGTCGCAATGAACAGTAACTGAATAGGCAACACAATGTGAGACAATAGTTGTAACATTCCTGCAGTTGTCTCATCAGGAACACCGTTATAATTTTGGCTGTGACATAGTTAGTGAGGACACTAAGATGAAGTCAAAGATTTTTCTGCAATGCTTTCTCCAATCATGATGAAAATCCTCATTGTGCCTGTGTGTAATGGCTCTGCTTTCTATGCTTTTGTTCAGCCCCTGGAATTACCCTATGACTTCAAAATCCAGTTCACTTCAAACCAAATGTTTGCAGTATGATTCCAGTAGGGTGCGCCAAATTCATACTAAAAGACCAGACACCTTAACAATGGAAAAAAAAGCTGTAGAAATACAGTTAGTTTTCAGATACATCACTTTACCATATACTTTTTATTAAAAATATGAAAATATTATCAGAATTGTCATTGTACCATTGTGCTATTTATTCTTACATCACATGCATCTACTGTTATTGTGTTGAACCATGAAGCTACTAAAGATCTAGAGCAGTATTAGTCTGAACTGGAATTGTCCTCAATGATAAGCTAACATGCACTGTAAAGGTGTAAAATGTGCCAGGATGCATTAATACTGCTTTTATATCCTGTATCAACCACTTCGCTGACATAAGGCAATACAGCAATATCAGACAGGGAAGACAAAGCGCCACCCTGCCAGTATCTTTCCCGAACAGTACCTTGAATTTGAACACAATCACACACACACACACACCCCTTTGCTTCCTACCACCCTCCTTTGTTGGGAAAAGGGGGGGACTGTTATACCAGGAAAGCAGTGGCAGTGTGTGTTTGCTGGAAACAACTGGAGCTCTTCCAGCTCTGTCGTTCAATAACGTGAAATGGACAGATGGATGCCAAAATGAGACAGCAAACTGCAGGAGGAAGATGAACAAGTTCTTCATTTAACATCTACAATGAAATACGCTTTTATGCAATAAATGTCTGCGGGGAAGTAGTCAAAGTGATTTGCTAAAATAAGAATAACATACCTAGAAAACAACGACGAAACATATTTGCTTTCAGTTGAAGTGAATCATACACCTAATAAATATAGAAAGGCTAAGCATATTATATGGCCATGGGTCATTTTAAATTTTATATTAGGTTTTTACGATACACTTTTTTTTAAATAACTTATTTTAAACGTTTAGGCCATTTTGCTCTATATTAGATTTATTTATTTTAGTCTTATTGTGCATTAGTATTACTGTCTCCATGAGCCATTTTATGCAGTTGTACCATGTTTTTTCTTCTGAGTGATTTTACCCAGTAAGCACTTTTCTTCAGGAGCTTCATTAGCTTTGATAGTAGTAGGAGTGGTAGTAAAAGTCATAGCAGCAGCAATGGTAATTAAAGTATTGTGTGCTAAAGTTTGGCCTCTTAAAGTGAAAGAGAAAACAATTGCAAATCCATATTTGATTAGTGAAAGAAATTACGTACACATTAATTTGAGAAAATTAAGGCTTTCATTAGTCTTAACCAATGTAGTTATTGTACCAAGATATAATTTTTTTTTACCATGATTTGTCGGTTTTTACTGCAGGACTCTGAGGAAATGTTGTCTGTGAATGTGAGGGTAGGTTTGAGATTTTTAATCATCATTACCAACACATCTCTGGACCGAAACATTTATCTTAAGCGATTCATGGCTTAAAAAAAACAGCCAATAGCCCATTTTACCTGCGTTTTGCAGCCATAAGTACAAGCATATTAGAAACAGTTAGCATCTCATTGAGGAACATTTATTTATAGACCTTTTGTCCTAGGACAATGTGGTTGAAAGGGCCTGACTCAATTCTCAGATATGACAGTTTAATGACTCAATTCATTTCAAAAAGCTTAATCTGTTATAGGTCATGCAAACGTACCCAAGGCTGTATAGTATTGCATAAACCATACCATGAGCAACCAAAACTCACCCTGCCAATCATTTCCATTGGTAGAATGGACCTTTGCCTTACAGGCTGTGTACAAAATGTCAACTAATGAATAAATAACATCAAGTAGCATCATGTAGTAGATTTATATTTTATTAGGCAAATTATGAACATGGGGCTACACTACACCTAATCCTTTTTCTGAGCTTATTGTTATCATTGGGTTATTGTTATGTAACATGTTGTCATTAAGGCCAATAACTGAGCTGTAACTGCTTAATTTCTTATCCACCTGTCATCATTTGTATGTATTTATCCTAACTTGAGGCACTGGTTCAGGTGTGCCAACCATCACAATGATGAACTATTTATGGCCTGGCTGCTTTCCGCTCGCGATCATCGCACTGCGCGTGACGACAGCGGCGGAAATATATTTTCGCTATTCAAAATGGCACCGTCTCAATCAGGAAGTGGGGAAAACAACTAAGAAGAATAAGTTGGATAAAATTCCTTATTTCTGTCACTTTGACGTGAGTCTTCGTTCAAATGCAGGCCGTGTGATCGGGGTTTGGACTGAGAATCAGTAACATATTAACGGTAAGTGCAATTCGAGGATATTGTGAAAAGGCAGGCGACACATCGGCAGTCGCCTTATAACAAGACGCGTTCTGGGCAGCCTCTCCTAGGCGCGCACGTTTTTAACGAGGGGCTACGCCGGTTCTTGAGCCGTTGCCTTTATCGGCAAACTTGGATTGAGTTGAGACAAATGGAAGTTCGCGTAGTTGCATCAAATAAAAAAGACGTAGTGTTGTTGATCTATTGGCATTACTATGACGGCGGCATGAAAAGGCCATCCGCCAACTAAGCTAGCTAGCGTTAGTTAACGTTACTTAACTGGTAGTAAGCTATTGCTTTGATATTAGCTAACCAGCAAGTAATGTGGCTCTTCAAAAAATGTCCACGCTAACATCACTTTTTAAAGACTAACATGCTATTGTATGTGCTCATTATACAAACAATAACCATTTTCATCATCAGTCAGAAAACCACCTAAGATTTCTTTAGCAAATTAACGCTAGACGGCGTTACACGTTTAACATACGTAGACAACGTAAAAAACGAACATACCCAAAGTCAGAAAAAGGCTATTAGCTATGCTATCATAGCTAGCACAATTAGCTATCGAAATGTGCCTGGTATTTGCAAACTATTGTTGGATCTTGCTATATTTTGTCGTCCGTGATCGTTGACCGAGAAATGGAAGTGGGCAAATCCGAAGCGCTTTGTAGCCAACGTTAGCTTTCTTGCTAGCGCTCCTTCAATGTATCGTTTTGTCGTTCGGCAAGCTAACAGTAGTGGCAGCAACACTGTGGCTGCCTTCCTTTGTGCTCTACGGAGACCAGTGTGCCCCTGTACCTTTCTTCAGAAGAAGCCACATTTCGGCTTACTACTGGTGTTGATCGTGTGAAAACGTTACACCAAGTCCACGATGGAAACTCTGCGATGGACACACGAAGCGAGCTTAACTAATTCTGAAAGCGAATGTAACGTTTCGTATAATCTCAGGGCGCCTCGAGTCAGCTGGACATTAATGTAGTTCTCACAAAGCTCTCGGGGGTAACGTTATGGCCCCACTGTGTGCCTGTCATATATAATCAGTATATTAACAAATGAGATAGGAAAAGTTCTCATTATTCTTAGCACTGCATTAAACTTTGGCCGACTACGCAATCAGTGGTATAATGGAAGCTCAACTGTAAGCATCAGTATGTAATACACGTTTGTGTCCCCAAATGTTCTTCCTTGAATTATACAATGTTTGAGCTGTGTGTGCATCAGCTTAAGCATGAAGTGCTTCCCAAGAAAGAAGTGACTACACTGTGTGTATTTAACTGTAGCCACCATGGCGTGACTATTGCGCAATAAGAGTAAAGGGTAAACATCTCACAGGCGTTTTCTTAAATGTCACAGCTTTTGTATTTTAAGATCCAATAAATGTGTGATCTACAAATGTTGGCTTAGTTTGTGACATAAACTGCACATTCTGGGATATTTCGGGGGTGACTCAGAAAACTGGAATGACCAGGAGGAAATGAAAATGCCTCTCATGAAGCTGTCCCCTCTAGTTCTTTTTATTTCCTGCAATTTTCACTCTTTAGTTCGCAGTGCATCTGTTGCCTCCAGACAAGCTACTCAGGCCTCACACAAGCCTCTAGTAGATGGCTATTTTTCTAATTATGTCATTCCCCCCTTGTTGATGGATACTATTCAATAACTGAATTGAATGACAGGCTTCGGTGTCTTTTACTGCAGTGCCCTTAACCCCAGTGGCAAGGTCTATGGCCTTGGTACATTTGCTGTCAAATCCCTCTTGCAGCCGGGTCTGCCCCCCCCCCATATAGGCTTTAATAGCAACAGGCAAACTATTGGATTGCCAAGCTAACTCACTGCTCTTTTTTTTGTTTCACGTGTCTACATCCTAGAGGAGACGCCTGTTCTCAGAGACAGCCCTACAGGCAGGAAAATGGCTTGGTCGTATGGTGCCCTTTTTGTTTAGTTCTGTCTGGTGTAACCAAAATAATGCTAAGTCACAAAATAGTTTGCATATTTCACACATATAATACTGGCTACGTTTGGCAAGACAAACCAGTGTTCCATTTAATATTTTAGGGGATACCTTCCTCACCTATCCAGGGGTGCTAGAGCAATCATAGTAATGGTAACTTCTAAACGGTGCTGTGTGAGAGTTAAGTTGCATGTTTGTGCTGCACAGCTCCCCCTTTCTAATTTCCCACTGTCAGACAATTGATGGCTGCCTGCCCTGCAGGGACTCTGAGGGTCACAACACACCGGATATGTTGATACTGTGTTTAGAGCCTACAGGAGCTGTAAGGATGATACACAGAAACATAGGGGTGTTTCACAAAGCAGGATTAGCAAGTTAGTCAGATAACTTTGAGTGTTAGGACATATCCTCTGAAATGTTCATTTTCATAAACATAATGTCCAGGTTTCTTTTATGTATTCAGATAATTATCACCAGGAAATGGCATAATGTTTTTTTTTGTTTGCTTGGGATATCAGTTTTTGAAACACTCCCTGGTGGAGTGAGCTCAAACAGCTGTGATCCATGGCTCAACTGTGGCTCATGCCCCCCTGCTCTCTGTGACTTGGCCTCCATTCTCCCTCTCCCTAATTGGTGCCGGTGATAAATCTCATTTATGGCCCGTGGGCTGATTAGAGTGAGAGTGAAACATGTGGAGTGGAGGAGGGGAATCGGGGCTAGGTAATATGTTTGATTCAGTTCCTGCCTTCCCGGAATCTGGCCTTCATTAGATAATAGTTCATGTATTAAACATAACATGGATGTTTGGTCAGAAGAGAGTGAAAGAACAAGTTGTTGACAGTATGTGGCCATAGTGTTCACTTCTATACTGTGTCAAGAAACAAACGGATCCTTTACACTGGCCTGTTTGAGTATCCTGTGTCCCAACTAATATCCAAACCTGAGGCTATGTGGATATCTCCCAAGCCACATAAGAGCTCTGTAAGAGAAAACTGAAATGCAGGAGAGCATGCTACACTCTGGCATTCCTCACTTCGCCTTATGGCTTTCTGTAGAAAAAGTGTGTCAACATCTTCTTAGATAAGCAAACGAGAACTTCAAAATGGGGCTCATCCATGAAGAAAATATGAGAGAAATATTAATGTCCACATTGATGGATAACTGAATACCTTCTGTGTCTTTGTTTTGGTTATCAGGTAGGATTTATAATCAGCCCGTTGGGATAAACAGGGAAGGAAAGAACAAGCAGTTATTTGAAGGCTGACATACAACCTGAACTGCAAAATCTTTGGAGTAGCATATGTAGTAGAGGGGTCATGTATGCCTCATTTTACACCCAAAGGCTCACCCAAAGGCTCATCATCAGCTAATATTTCCCAACACAGGGCTGTCTCATGCAGGCAGGACAGGACAGGACAGGACCTTATATTTGGCAGGACAGGACAGGACCTTATATTTGCGCTGTTGGCAGCCAGGTTTTTATGTTCATCTTAACTTACCTTTGTTTCTAAAGAATGGTTCAATTAATCTCACGTGCCATGGTTCAATTTGATTTATGTGTGTATTTTTTTCAAGTAAGGCAACAGCTTTTTCCTTGTCTTCAACCCATCCTTCACAGTTATTGAGGCAGTGTTGAGGGTGGGATTTGTGAGAAGATTAAATGGATTTGAGCCAGAAAAGAATGGGTGCTGGCTAGCATTGCCACACTTTTTTATTTTTACTAGAGTAGTAGTAGTAGGATTTCTGATTTTTTTATGTAAGTGATATTGTTTATTTGCATAGCCAAACCAATATGGGATTTTTAGGCAATACAGAAATTGATATTTGAGTTTAAAAAAATTGCAATAATTTTTTTTACAAGAACACATACCATTTTATATAAAAATAACATACTATGCACAATGCATGCATGAGGAGTTACTGACCAAGCATAGTAAACTAGAAAACAGCTTGCAAAAATGTCATGTAATATAATTAGAATATCCTAGTGTTATCCTATACATCCCAGATGTGATCAGAAATAATCTTTTGTGGGGTTAGGGGGCACCAAAGTGCAGATTCTGAAATTTTGTCTAAAACTCATCTAGAATTTGTCATGATATTGTCAACTTATTTGCAAAGTCCTTTTAGTGATTTTATTATGTACACCAATCGGGTTTATGACCCATTTGTTTTGTCTTCCATCTAATTACATTTTCATTTTTTCAGAAAAGATTACACCTGTCCCGACTTTTTTTCTGCATGGTTTATTGGCTTACAGTGGTGTAATTGTTCAAGAGTACTATAGCAGCCTCAGTCGATAGCAGGCAGATGAAGTGAACTGAAGTTAGCAAAGTGACACAGACGGGCAGACACAGATATGCTCCCTGATGCTGTGCATGTGGTGCAATATTGTCATGCCTTCCAGAGAAGTGAGGTCAATCTGAGTGGAGTAGAGCACTGTCTGGATTGGAACAGCAGTGGTGTTCAGAAAACTGAAACACTTATACTTGCAACTTCTCTTACAGAATTTTACTTTTTACTTTTACGAACCAGCTGCCTCCGATCAGCAACAGAATCCATCTGGGGGGTCAGACTGGATGAGAGGCAACAGCCAACCGCCACTGGGTTGATCTGACAGGAGGGAGGGAGAAAGAAGAATGAACATAAGGAAAATGGGGACATGGAGACATATAGTGGGCAAGAGAGGGATTGTGATGGAAATAGAAAAACAACAGGCTATCGCTAGAAAGAAGAAAGCGGCATAGGGAAGCAGGACATATCACTGAGCGACTATCGGGCCGGTTATGGAGACGGTATTGAGTGGGAGCGTGATAGAAATTAAGGAGAAGATGGCCCACATTTTAAGAATGGAAAGGGCCGATATGAGTAGACTGAAGGGTAAACGTGGGAAGTATCTGATGCAGAGTGATAAAGCAAATTCTACCACAACAAAAAGAGGGGAATGGAGTAGTGTTATTTCTGTTGCAGACTGAATGGAAGCATTGCATTTACTGAGGAGAAAGATGCATAGTTTGTCATTCTGATGAGTGTATTATTATTATTTCACTTGAATTATAAGTAATCTGATATTAGCTGTAATGTGTAAACACACAGTAGCATGTCTGTTGTTTAATTTGAGACACCACATAAACGGAGCTGTCCATATCAAAGTTCAGCATATATTTCTCTTTTTTAGGTCAGCGCTTTAAATTTGGCAACGTTGCTTTGTTTGACAACAGTAGCAGCATTTCTGTAACATTGTTTTATGAATGTATTGCAACCCTTTTAAAATGACACCTAAATGTCCAGCCTTCTGTTTTCGATGACTCTTATGAATTTGTTTAGGCAAAATAAGGTATGGTCGGTTGACCTAACTAGTTGAACCAGAGCAATAAAGGGTAGAGAGCCACACACAGCTACCGTGTGTCATCCTTCTATTCTGAGGAAATTAGATGACAGAGGAAAACGGGGCAAAGAGGCAGCCAAGTGGATCGTTCTCTCTCTGATCTAGTCCGCCTTTGATCTATTTCTGGTGGGTGCTGGTGGTGGAAGTAGAGGGATTTGGTCCTAAATGAGCCACTGCAAACCGTTGTTTGTTATCTTTTTCTACTTCTCTGCTCTTTGCACCACTCTGCTACGGTCCTCATTGTCAGGCTCTTCTCTGCCCTCACCTTTCTTTCCTCTTTGCTTCCTTCCCTCTCTTCCAGCCTGTCCCTTTCATTTTTTTACCACAACAAAGGCATCCTCTGAGCCATGAGAGCTTCATTAAGTCCCCCCTTTATGGACAAATCACATTAATGTCTCATTTAGCTGGTGTTTGTGGGCACAACGATATTCATCTTTATGGCAAATGGTGTGCAATAGCCACTTGGAGTGGATGGTTGCGAATCTATTTAAGATTAATTGTTATCCCGTAAGTAGCTAAATCTTTGAACCCTGCCTTTCAGTCAGACCAAATAATTCAAATGACTGCCCATTTGTTCAATGTGTCCCTGTGTCCTGTCCCAGTCCAGAGAGCGTCTTTGATAAATATTTGAAAGGGCGAAATGCAATAACAACAGGCTCTTAAAACCCAATTTGTTTCCATTTCCTGGCTTTTGATAAGACAGCAGATTCGGTTACACGGTCATTCGATCATTATTCTCTATCCAGTCTCCTACCCGGTCACTGGGCTGTTCACAGCTCCTTTATGGCAATGAGGGGAACAGGAACAGATTGGTAACTAATGTCCTTCCATTAAGGGTATGTGTAATACGTGTGTATAGTACAGGCCTTCTGTGTTGAAAACGGTGCCAATTAATGATGTAAGCTGTTTTGAATGAAGAAGCCCTGTGTTTCCCTGGGAAGTAACTTGTTCCTTTTATGAATATTTCATCACAGTAGCTAATGAATCCAGCCAGTCAAGGCAATCATAACCAACTAACAGCCCCCTTGCTGCTCTGGTGTAGGGCAGCTGGGCCCTGATCATTTCTAACCTGATTACTGGTGATGCTGATGGACTCGGATTGGTGATGAGAGTGTTGGGCATTGGATTGAATGATTGTCATCAGCTGGCTTGTTAGTAATGAAGACAGATGCCAACAGAGGGCTGTCACATGAGAAACATTTCTTTACTTCGCATGCACTCTTACTGCATATGTATATGTATTGGAAGAGCAGCTCCATTACTTTTCAGTTCTGTCACGCTGTATCTTTTCATTCATTTATTTACTTTTCCTGGCCAATCCTCTCATAGAATTATCATAGACTGGTACACAACAGCAACAGCGGTGTCCGCTCCACTTGTACAGCCAGTACTGCTGTGCACTTGACTGAGCTCAGAGTATTTAACAGACACAATGATATATCCACACATGTAAGTGGGAAAATACATTGACTTGATGAGGTTTCAATCAGTGGCATGCACGCAAAGTACAAACCTTCATGCAGCCGATGTAGAAAGCTGCATTTGCTCAAATCGAATTGAGAAATGTGGGTGAAATGCATCCGCTGTGGACACCCTGTGTGCCACATGGAGCTGATGTTTAAGTTCATATGAAGTAGAGCTGTGTGTTGAAGGATCATCGCAGTAACTTGAGAGGGATTTAGTGCAGGGCCCAAAGAAAAGCGGTCAGGCGAGTGTTACTGGAAGTAAAGGAATACATGTGAGAGGTGATGAGGCCACAGTGATCCAACAGGATAGATAGAGGGATGAGGTTAAGAGAATTAACTATTTCTGCGATACCACAGAACAGACCATGCTTGTCCCCCACACAGTTATACTGTCTCCAGCAAGGAAATTAAGTAATTGTGGAGAGACACAAAAGAAAGTTAGCATAGTGACTATGCTGCTGTCTTGACTGTAGCAAAAATTCAACATTTTCTCTGTCATATATTTCCTTTTAGCACACTTGCCACTGTGTTTAAAGGGACACATGCAATTCATACATGTGTTTTATAGCCAATACATGCATGTGTTTATAACCTACTTATCACCTAAATGCCTACTGGGTAATAAAACAAAACAAAACAACAGCCTTAATCCATTACATGGGCACATACACAAATAATTTAGTTGTGTGTGGAAAAGGGTTGGAAATTAACTTTTTCTTCTCATATTTTTTACCAGCCACCATTTTGTAATCGCAGTTTTGTGTGTAACTAACTTTTGTGTAGTGTTTGTCTTAATTTGAAAAACAAAAAAGTCAACTAATACATATTTTTCCCATGATAAGTATCAATTTAATTCATTAAATATTTATTCACTTATGATTAAACATTTTTAAATCTCTCTCCATCATAACACACACACACACACACATTTCAAATGCACAAAAACTAAATACAGACACACAAACAGCGATGCACTGTAGTTTGTCAGAACAGAACAGTCTTTTAACATCAGACTTTAACAGTCCCCCTACCCCACACACACTCTCTCTCCCTCTTGCTTCAATATCCCGCCTCCTCATCAGAATCTGAATCAGATTCTGACAATGTTATTGTTCCCTGAGCCCTCCTCCCCTCCATGAAATCAGGCCGCCTGTTTTCAGGCTTGAGAGCACCCTCAGTGCAGCCGTTTTCTTTGGAGCCGACTTTCCTTGTATGATACAGATCACCTCCTTGTGGCATTTTGAAGCTTCGTGGTCCTTGATAGCCTCCAATTTAAAATTTTTGGTGTCCATAATAAAACTGTTGTTAGTTTTGTGGTCGAAGCGTGTTAACAGTAGGTGCAAAACATTGACTCAATAGTCTCTTTGAAAACTAGCCAGTCACGTAACTCCCCGCTGTCACTTTTTCTCCACTTCTCATTGAAAAATCTCTTTTCAACTTTTGGCTCGTGACCGTGAGTTGTCTCCTTTTGTGTAGGCCTACTTACATCATCCACTCTCTTAACACCCGCAGTATAACGCCACATAGTCATTAAAATTGTCCGTTAGCGAAAGAAAGTGCGAGTGCTCTCCGGCTTTCTTCTTCCGGGTGATGAATTTTGCGCCAGACTACACGCTGCAAAGGCGGCCCTCTGCCATCTGCAGGTCACTTGTAGAGCTTATTTGAATGATCAGGAGACGTAGCTAACCCGCCACCGTGGCTGGTAGGTTGATCAAATTCAACCGTCACTTCACAAATTCACCCGCATTTGACCGGTGGCTGGTGCTAATTTGCATCCCTGGTGTGGAACTGGAACACTCCACATGTGAGTGTGCATTTGTGTGTGAGATGGAACCCACACCAGGCAGTGTGGTTGTTTTCCTCGTGAGCGTTAATCGTGACTTAGCAGCTTAAGGAAGTCACACTTCCCTGGATGATCCCCATGTGCTCTGGCCGCCGCTGATACTCACTAAAGGCCACCAGCATTCCTTCCTTCCAGCACCAGGCAGTCCTTCCTACCGCAGACTGCATTTTACCCCCTACCTAACGTACTTGCAGGCAAATGTTGGGTGCCGTAACTAACAACACACGTAGTAAACACACATCTTGTGTTTTTGAAGTGACAGAGGCATGCTGCTTGTTAACCTGGCACTGTCCGTCTGGCTGACAGACAGGCACAATGACTCACGCCGCCAGAGGGAACCAACTGGCCTATAATGTCGCCACATCGCTGGAAAATACTGTTTGTAACATTGCTAAATCTCCATTTTTGCAGCACTTCTGCCCATAATAACCAGTCTGTGTGTTTTGGCATGTTCAGCATATAGTGCATGGACTTGTTTCAATTTTTAAAGATTGTACTGTTGCTGCACATGAAATGGCCTAATCTCCCTTGCAGTGAGCTGTTGCACCAGGCCACCCACAGAGAGATGGAGGGAGACACACATGGGAGGGGGGTTGTACAAAAACCAGTAGTAACCTTTGAAATAATTAACAGATTACACTGCAAGAGTGTCTCTTTTCTTCTTCCTCTCTGTCTCTGTACTGATTTATAACAAAGGTTTTATGTGTTATTTTGTAATGTCCTTATCCTTTTCAGAATATACACATTTTGGTTAGTAATCTTGATGCAGACTATAAATGCATATAAACAGATTTTAAAATAACAAAGAATGGTTATAAAAATGACTTGTGTGTGCTGCTATTTGGTGAATGAACTCCTTGTGTCCCTTGTCCTGCTGTGTGCCTGTTTTGTACTTTATCTTTTGTTTTCTTTGGCCCATATCTTCAATCATCTTCTCCCAACTTACTATAATGCTTAATATTATATACCATATACCAGCACCCGTATTGTTGATTTTGTGATCATAGCTACATGTAATAGTAGCCGTATAGCACACCGACGGTTGCCGGTGAGGGGAACATCACCTTCATGACTCAGGAGAGGGAGTTGAGCGGATCGCTGTAAAACTGTAAACTTGTATATAATAATTGTGAAGACTGTCAGCCTGTATCATTATTAGGGGGAATTAAATAAATTGAGCTAATAAATAAAATAACGAATTGTATCAATAGAAACTAGCTGACAGTTTAATACATTTATAGGAATATATATAAAAAGAGAGAATATGCACGTAAAAACATACTGGTTCTTCATCTTCTAGCATCCAGGTGCATTACAGCCACCTTCCGTTCCGGAGAGCAGAACAGACAATAGACAATCTGCATCCCTCTGCTTAGCTGTCAAACTGGTTAAGGTATTAAGTTATTACTGAAGAGAATTCTACCCTTTTTTTTGGTATTCTGAGTTTAAAGTTATAATTCCGATATTAAAGCCAGAACTCAAAAAATGTTATGTCATGTGGCCCTAATCCAAGCTCTTCCATAAAATAGAGCCGCTTAACTCTGGAGGTAATGCACCTGAATGCCAACTGCTGTAAAACTATAAGAAGAAGTGCTGCTTAACTTATTAAATAGTAAACACAGGCTTAACAGGGTAAAAGCAGGACGTACAAACTTGAAGACGTCGAGAGGTTTTTGAAGGTTGACAAAATAAGTGAGTAATGTTGTGAGGCTTATTAACTAAGTAATTGCTAGATAATAATGAAAATGGCTAGCTTTGTCCCAAGTGGAGCAAAATAAACATCATTAGTTAGCAAGCTAAACAAACAGATGAGGGATTCTATGTGTTAAGCTACCACATAAGTTAACTATAAATTGCTAATGTTAGTGACAGTATTAACATTATAATCGAGTCCAATAAGTCACGTATATTTTCACCATATAGCTAGTATAGAAAATTACCAACCCACTCAAAAATATTGCTGTGGTGCAGTCCTTGTTTTTATAAAGTGAAAGGTTAGACATTGCCACTTACCAGTTAACGCTAGCTAACAGATCTTAATGCCATCAACCTCATAACCATGACGTTACAGTAGGGAAAAGGTTTATTTTGTTGTATATGATGTCCACTTAGGTCATTTGTATATTGCTACATAATTATGTAAATGATGTGTGGAACTTTGACCTAGACAGTATTAACCATGTTCATATACAAAGTATGTATGTATGTATGTATGTATGTATGTATGTATGTATGCACGCTCACCACGACTGATAGGTCCATCAAACAACCTACACTCTCCCATTCGGAGCTTGTCCGCCTCTGAATCAGTTTATGCAGGTGGGGAATGGCACCTGCCAGTGCAACACAAGTCACAGGCTGTTTTAAGTGGTTTACCACTCACAATTATAATGTTATATACCACAGCACCCAGACCTTCACTCACTATTGGAAAAACAGCAGAGCGCTACAGAGCTAACATTAACTGTGTAAGGTAGCGGAGACTGAAAATAGAGCACATTTCAGCATGAGTGTTCAGTTTAAGCTCAGAGGGAACTAACTACAAGACAAAATTACAGCTACACTGAGGTAGATTGCTTAATGTGTGGCAGATACTGGATGTATTAAAGAGAAGGGACAGACTGGTGTTTACCACTTCGGTTTTAGCTAACATTAGAAAGCTAATAGTTCTCTCAATGAGCATGAGCTGACGTGGTTGATTCATGACATCCTTGCCGGCGCACAAAGTATGGTAAAATAAAAATCACAAAAAGGTTTGTTGAAATAATAGCAGTATTAAAGTAAAAAACAGACTTGAGGTCTTTGACTTTGGCGGACCATGTTGTCCAGCGATCCGCTCAACTCCCTCTCCTGTGTCATGAAGGTGATGTTGTTTTCCTCTCCCCGGCAACCGTCGGTGTGCTATACGGCTACTATTACATGTAGCTATGATTGTAAAATCAACAATACGGGTACTGGTATACGGTATATAATATTAAAGTAAAAGAAAAAGTACGGCAGCTGGTATATACTGTATATTTACTGTACATATATAATAGTCGTGGAGAGCGAGAGTGGATGAACCCTGTTAAAGAGTAACCGTCCGTGCATGACGCTGTAAGGAGTAAAGAAAGCGATCATTTCATAAGTTGACACTGCAGCTGGCATTCTGTCGGTTGGGGAATTTTGATAGGGCTGCACAAAAAAATCCAAGCACACAGCAAAAGTCCAAGAGCAGAAATTCCACAAATACACAGAAGGAATATGCACAAGCAACAACACATCCATGTGCAAGCATCCATTTTGAGCAGAAGCAGAGAAAATCCAAGCGCAAGCAGGTGCTATTTGTGTGCGAGAGGGTATTGACAGTATTACAAAATCTGAACATGAAATTAATAAAGTATGCTCTCAAACCGAAAGAGCAATGCTCTTGATTAAAGATAGTAATATTTCTCCGGTGTGTGACGGAGAGATACCGGTCCTCCCTGCTGCTGTCAGACTTTACAACCTTACAATCGGCACTGATCCCAGTAGCCCCACACACCTAGAACCGAGAGCTGATAACTCACACAATGTGCAATAATGTACCTCATTCAATGTGCAATACCAATACTCATGTGCAATAATGTAAATTCTGTAGCTTTTGTATACACATTTTTTTACCTTCTTTTTTTTGTGCATGCTATACCTATTTACTACTTGTTGCCTTTTTTTTTAGCACTATCACCTTTGCTGCTGTAACACTGCAATTTCTTGCAAAAAAAAAAGTATCTTATCGCTCCATAGGTTTTTGCTGTTATCTGGTAATGAGAGGCCTTACAGAAAGGAGAGATATCTGGGACCACTCTTACAATGATCACTATTGATTATCCTCAGAGGCTCGCTGGAAGGGTGGGAGTTAGGGAACATGACATCAAACGACGTTTTTCTGTTGCTAAGAGACAGTAACTGGCATGGTGTTGGCTATGGCTGGTTGGTGGAATGGGGGATATCATTATGGTAAAACACGGGGAGGAAATTCCATCTTTTTGCAATGGTGGTAGGCTGGGACTTGAGGACAGACGGAGATGGAATGACAGTGCATGTTTGCTGAGGCTAAGCAGAAATACTAGGAATGTTTTTACAATGAGGAATGTTTACTACTACTACAACTATTACTGGGAAATTATGTATTCTAGCTTTCACATTCACTGATATATTGTTGAATTGAGCTTTCTTATATACCCCTTTATGCTGGAAACCTGTGCATGACATGTCAATGTGCATTCAGACTGCTCTTACAGAAAAAACCCTGGATGTAGTCGTTCAGAGACACAAGTCTAAAACTAAGCGTTCATATACATCAATGCTAAACCACAGAATTGAATCGAATATCCACAGAATCTAACATGTTACTACACCCTCAAATTCCACTTTAACCATCTCTCCCATCAACAACAACTGAGGGAACTGCAACTGTAGGAGGCGTGGCTGTGTACTGTGTGGGTCAGGGGACATGGGGAGACTGACTGACACTGATTAGAGCCTTTTTAAAATATAAATTTTGCGATGTAGATAGGTCCCAAACAGTTGACTCTTATCAGCATTGGCGAGTAGATGATGTGCATTTTCACCCATGAAATACAGATTTTTATACATTTTGTAAGAAATGTCAATATAAAATCAGCACTGATGTGTTTCCTCACAGTACAGTTGTATAATTACTTCACATCTTAAAAAATGTGTAAGTATGCAGTACTTCTTTAAATATAGTTTAGTTTCTCTCTTGCTCACCCAGTTACATTCACACTTTCTTTCAGTTTTTTCCTTCCTCTATGCTCTTTCTTTTATAGTAGTTAGGCAGTCCATTACATAAGTACTGTTAACAGGGTTACACCCAGGTAAACCCAGATTGAACGAGGGTGTGAACCCAGGTTGTATACTACTCATTGACCCATTCAGATTGAATACAAAAGTGAATTTTAGCTGCATCACATTTAGACAGCATGCTAGAAAGAAACGTAAACAGGGATACATCAAGACCTTTGGCCTGATGAACTGGTAAGATGCTCAAGAACCTTTGATGCTTCCAAGCTTTCTGTGTTCTCAGGGTGCATCGAGTACAATTCTGCAACATCAAAGGGGCTTTACAAAGTTCCCAATACACACTCCCCTGACTGCCTTCATCTGCACCTCGGAGGCTGGAAGCTCTCCATACACATTCAGAAAATTTCTAATATCCTTTTGCTCAAGACCTCCTGCCTAGAAAGTTTGCCAGTTGGTTCGTTGCGTTGGGCTTCCCCACCCAGACTGTATCACACTGGCAGCCTGAAGGTAAAATGGCCTCCCCGCGTGTATTGGCTACATGAGTGGTAAATATGTTGGGTGAGGTTTCTGTCTCTCTCACACACTTACTCCCATGCACACATTCAGACACAAAGGCCCTCTTATTTAGATCCTCATAAACTCTTAGGATTTATTACCTCAGCTTTGTCCCCAGTGACCACGTCTGGCCTGTTCCAGATTGGGGCAAACTGGAGGAAGGAATGAAAGAAGGCTGAGGGGATGGAAGGTAACAGTTGGATTAGTGTGGGGCAGGGGACCATTGCTGACATTACACAGATTTGCATTGTGGCGTTCTGAGAGATTGGATTGATTTAGCAGTCAAACTAGTGAGATTTGTGGGATATTTGTTAAATCTTCAGTTTGGGAGCATCATAGTCCATTTTTTTTCTTCCAGATTTTGCCCACATACTGCATCAGCCGTTTAAAATTTCTGTTCCCATATATATACCTCAGAAAAGCACATCTATTGTCTATAAGCACTATATACTAGGATAGTGAGCTAATGCGGACTTCATACATTATTCCAAATGTGTCATCAATCCTTAGTGTTGGCAGTAGAAGTACAAGCTGCCAGCTTTTTACTCAGAATTATTTGGTCTCAGTGAAACCATCAGAAGAAAGTATGTCATTGTGGTCAGTTTCCCAATTCTAAGGGAGTGTGTCAAATTCTGACAGATTATAGAGGGAAATGTATCATGTAAACAAAGGATATCCCCTCTATAAAATCACCCGTGCAATTTTCCCACCCCTTACATTGATTTCTAAGATATATGTGTGTATGAGAGAGTGAGAGAGAACATATTTAGCATTGCACAAAGCCTTCTGCCTGTGTGCAGACAGTCTGGTCCAGCCAGTCTGACCTGTCAGTAGATCAGACACGTACAACTTGAGCTGTAAAACACACACACAGCTGTGTGACAGAAGGGGTCCTGTGCTGCCTGATTGCGCTTTATGATTGTTAAAATGAATAATTTTGTATTAAGTCTTGTTTTTTAACATATATAAGAACTTAAAATAAAACAAGGAGTAAGTTGTGCCAGTCATATTATTGTCTACTATGTTATGTCAAATACCATTATACAGAGGAGCAGTTGCGTTACCTTAGAATATAGTGCTGTTCCTCCACACCCCCAGCCTGTTGCTGACATCCTGCCGTGATTTTAATTGGCCCGCAGTGAACGTTCAGTGATGTCAGATGACAACCAGCTTATGAGGGTTGTCAAGAAGTATAAGCAATCAATAAGTACTGCACTGAAGTCTAGCACTCGCTTAGATTTCACTGACTACACATGCAAGACCCTGTTGTGTTTTATTTATTTATTTTTCTTGTCATGTATCATTCCATTTTTCCTGAAGCACATTGAGTCTTTCATAGTGTTTGTTCATATGTTTTTAGCCTATTTTGATAGTTTTATTTACTTTTATTTCTGTCTTGTCATGCATCATTCCGTTTTTCCTGACGCACATTGAGTCTACGCATGTCTTATGAAATGTGCTATATAAATAAACTTGACACGTATTTGATGTGATATTGATTGAAACCTTTCGGGCACTCGTCTAATGTCCCTCTTACCCATCTCTCCCTTCCCTCTACGTCCATGTCTGCTGTCTTCCTCAGGTCATGGAGAACATTTGCCCTTGTTAGAAGTACTATCTCGGACACAGCCAGCACAGCACGCGAGTGGCGGCCGGAGGGTGTGTAGCCTAAGTCAGCTGGTGGTCATGTGTGAAGCTGTGTTCTGATGCCCACCCTCCCCTCAGCGCTGGCCATGGACGGGGAGAATTACCTGCATCCAGAAGGTCCTCAGCTGGACAGCACCTTGTTTTCTGTGGCCCCCTCTAACATGGAGGTATGTTATGGGATTTTATTTAGATTCTATATGCATATTCAATTAACTTGCATGGTTTTTCTTTTTTAGTCATGTGCCTGAACAATAAAAAAGTAATTCAAGATTTTTTGATCACTCCCTTTTATGTTAGCTCACTGTTACTTTACGATGAAATTCTAAAAGTAAACGGGTTGTTTAATTAACTGAATATTTTGAAGTTAACTATAGGTTGGCATGCTCTTGCTATAGGAGAAGTGTAGCATTTTGTTGATTATATTAGTATTTTTTGAAAAGTGCTAGGGATGACTTTAGCAATTCCAATAGATTGTGCTTAAATGTACTAATTTCATGCATTTTAAGTATGTAGTTAGTACAAAACAATGCATTCTTACAGAGTGTTAGAACAGTGCCAAATGACATACTGCCAAAACTTATGTTCAACCCAGTTAAAGTTTTTGCCCATTTTCTTTGCCCTTTCCCCACCTTTTCATATCCACCATCATGAGTAAAGACACTGCAGCTGTATGTAAGCCTAAAGACACACATTTACTGTTAGACATCTGAGCACTGGTGTATGTGTAAATTTCCAGACACAACTGCTCATGAATAATTTGCAATTCCCATGTAGATGAGACCAAATATTAAGGGCTTATATCACGGATTTTCTCTCACATCCCTAGTAATATCTAGGCATGCAATTGTTTGGCTTTATGTGCAAAGTTTTTTAAGTTATCTGCCCTCTGAGATTTCTACTGTCATGTCATTATTTTCAATAAAGTTGAGTGGAATTTTGTTTTCGGTGCACTGTGTTAAAAAATGACATTTGGATAAGTTTTAAATGGAAGTAATTTCTACCAAAGAATTTGTCCCTATAGCCTTTGCGCACCACTAATGAAATTCCACTCCCCTCTACTGTAAGGAGGTTGCGACAGAAATTCCAGAGAATTTCTCAAAACTTTGGCTCAAAAAACTGAAACTGTCTGCCTGTCTAGATACCACTAGGGATAAGTAGTGAAAATATGTATTGTGATTTGGCTAAACTGACCATTTAAGGGCTTATACAATTACACTGAAACAAAATTGAGTCAACATACTCTCTTTCATCAATTGCATTTTCGATGACAGTAGTTACAAAAATGTGATTTGATGCTGACGTGAAAACATCCTATACATGGTTTTTCACTATAGTGCATGACAAAATGCACAGAATTTTAAACGCAACAAATTAAGTTTGATACATCATTTTTACCAAAACAATCACTGGGGGATAAACGTATTGAACCTTTTGTTGTATGTGTTTTAACATGAGAAAGCTCTGTTGCACATAAGATGTTCAATGTTATGTTTCTATGCATTTTTTTGTAGCGTGACATATTTTCCTTTTGTTTTGTATTAGAGTTCAATATATGCCTCCTCCGGTTCCTGGGGATCCTACCCTCCGCAGGCTGAATACAGCATACACTGCCCTATGCAATCTGGAAACCAGTAAGTTAATACAAACACAAAAGGTAGTGCACTGTGCACTAGTTCATACACAGTGGCTGAGAATGTTCCATAATAGATACCATGTTCAGTACTCTTTAACAGGCAATGGCCTTTAGATGGAGGACTGTAAACTGTTGAATTTGGGCGATAACCACCCACAGAGGTTTCACACATGCGCTAACAAAAGGTCCCACTGGCCCCGGTACTCTCAACCATAGTTATATGTAGTTATTATGAGTGTGGTGTTTGTGTTGAGGGTGTCTTGTGAATTTGTAGCTTATGATGGGTATATTTGAGTAATGCATTATTGCGCAAGACAGCCACATCCACATGGCAAACAAACACACTTCCCCTTTATTTGTAGACCTTCTTAATAGAAAACAGAGATGTTTTCTATTTCGAGTCTTTCAAGGTGTGAATTTTATACAGGTCAGATTCTATGAATTCACAGTTGTGTATTCTGCAACACCAATGTATTTTACCATAGGGGTATTACAAAAGAAAAGAATATTGTTGAATGTTATATATTCAGAAATGTTCAAATAGAAGTATAACTGCGTGGGTTAGTGATGCTGCATCACTCGTAATTGAGTAAACATCAGGCTATGTTTGTGTTCAGCGATTAATGTGTGATGCTCTGCAATAAACAATGCAGCTGCACCGTAATGCTGTGTCAAGCCTGAAGGTAAAGGTTGTATCCTTTAGATGAAATCTGTCAAGTTTAATTGTTTCCAAAAAAAAGGTGTTTCAGACAAGTCCTCTCCTCACTGATTATGAATTATTTAATATTATTAGTTGTCTTTATTGCATTCCTGTCACCTGAATTGACTCAACACAATCAGGCCAATACATCACTGTTAACCTGCCACTACACAACAGCTTAAATCAGTTGAGATGGTCTCCTTTATCAGACCACCTTCATTTCCTGTAGCAGCTGGCCTAGTGTCAGCTTTACTGGGGGGGTTGATCCCAACATCTTGCAACTCTGCTGTTTTTATGACCTCACTGCTAAACCAAAGGTGTTTGTGTCTTTCCTCCCCCATAAGAGGTGCGTGTATATGACGTGAGAATGTGTTATTAAAAGTACAGTATATGACGTCCATGTACCTTAAGCAGCGCATCAACAGGGCAGAAGCAGCTGCAGATCTTGTCGGTGTCTACACTGCATCCGTTGAGCCAAAGGATTGTTGTCACCGCCCAATACACTTTAAATGTAGTTGAAAAACACAGCTGAATTTATCTATCTGAATTTTTCAACCTGCATTTTTTTACATGGCTTTAGTTTAGCGGGGCTTGGATGCTGGTGTGACCTTTGCTCGGCATTGGTGAACAGGCATTTCTATTAGGGAAACATTTAAGCGGCATGCCAACCACTCATGAGTAGTCAAAAAGAGTAAGAGAGAAAGAAAGCAAGAGACTGAGATCAAGATTATGCAAGCAAAAGAGAGGGACTAAACTGAAACTACTGTCATGTAGTTCTAGTGTATCGGTGTCTGAACAGTGAAGAACAGGTACTGTAATAGCGGTCTAATATGAATGGGTCATGTGTAGCTTTTCTGTATGAAAGTGTGTCTGTAATTGTAAAATGTTAAATGCATCAAAATTATGCTACATCTGTTTAACACAGTTCACAAAATACGCTAGAGCACACATTTGAGCAAAAGTGGACTGTGAATGCACTCCGATAACCTGTAATCGAGACACTAATAATTCGCAGACAAACAAGATTGGCTGTAACCAACAGCACTGTCCGATATAGAAATGTGACCTTTACACTCTAGTATTTCACCAACAAAGATGGTGGGTGAGAACTGATCGATATACATACAAGTAGAACAAGCAATGCGCCATGCAAAAGGGGAGATCATCCACATATTTTACAACTATGCGTATTAGTGTTTCAGACAGAAGTAAATTGCTCAAATGGACCAACAGGGGCTCTTTGGTTAGCGCTGTGCTGTTTCTCTAGTTTCTAGATGAAAAAACGCATTTCTCTAGCTCTAACCGTTATGGAATATGATTCGTTAAAGACAACAGGATTTTTGGAATCGTATATGATCCCGTGGGTCTCAGAGGCTATTTAGCATATAATTATGTGCAAAAAGAGGTTTCTGTGCAAAGTGCAAGATGTCATTGGTATAGGGAGCACACTGAGAGTTGAAGAGGGGGGGTGTGCAAGAGCAGTGTAGGGGGAGGGCAGGGGGTGTTTGTAGGTGTTTGTACCACCCGCTGTAGAAATTTCTGCTCCTGCACGGTACAGTTTCCATGCCAGACAGTGACTGCAGGTAAGGATGCTTTCGATGACTGAGGTGTAGAAAAGTTTTTGGATGAGCTGTGATGCTTTGAACTTCCTGAGTCACATGAGGTGGTAGAGGCGTTGTCTGGCCTTGCTAACCAGGAAGATTATGTGGGTGTTCCAGGTGAGGGCCTCAGCAATATGAACACCAAGATACTTGAGACTGCTCACTCTCTTCACTGTTGCCCCTGCTATACGAAGTGGAGTGTAGCTGCTCCCTGAAGTCCACCACCAGCTCCTTACGTTTTGTGGACGTTCAGGGAGAGGTGGTTTTCCTGACACCACAACGAGAGTTTTGAACCATGTATCACACTTGTGATACAGGTTTCTTTTTTTGCGTCAGAAAGCCCTACCATGATAACAATCAGTGTCTTAAAGAATTGTTAACATCAGCACGGTATTGTTTTTTACCAATGCAAACATGACAAATATGTGGATTACATTTGAGATTTGTGTGTGTTTGTATATCTGCATACAGTATCTGTTTTGTGATTCAGTGGATAATTACTTTTTAATGATATGGTTCCATGCTCTTAGGTTTGGTGATGACTAAATCTAAGTCATTTTTAGAGGTTTTGCCTCTGTGTAATTCTAAACACAACTCAGGAAATTTTTACTCTAGTAGTAGTGTTTTGTATTGTTATTGCTTTCTGTCAGCGCAAGCATCAGAGAGCACGGTCTTTGGTTTTCAGGTTCAATCAAATTAGAATTTTCTGACATCAAGCCGGTTTTACAAGACCCTCCCACTCTTCATCTTAAGATCGGTGTGATAGAATAGCATCTTGGGACTTCATTATTATGTTGTAAAGGCCTTCATCTAGCAAGAACAGTGTCCTGTCGTCTAAAAAGGTGTTAATTAAGCCTGATTCTGTCAATAAATGTTATGTCTCAGAGTGACCTAGCAGACATGTTCTTTTAACAGATGACCATCACCACTTGTGATGTATCTGTGTCAATAAGAGACTGGAAATGGAACAGATACCTGCTGCCTTCACATGGCTGGAAAGGGTCACTAGGTTAAAGGAACGGCCCTCAACAAGGGCTACTAGCTGTTACCATTTTCCTGCTGCACTTGAAAGGTTTTTCATCTCAGCGCTCAGCTTGAACGTGTTAACAGGACAGAGGTCCTAAGCTCCAGTTTTTCCATCTCTTCCTAGTTCTGTTTTGTTCAACAGTTCGGTACTTCTGGTGTTCAGTCAGGCTCTTTTTCACACGACCCTGTAGACTCTCCTCTTTTCTTACACGATCTGCAGGCTACAGATCAGGCTGCTGCTTAGTATGATTGATCTGCACTGTACAGTCAGGATGTAAGTGATTGAACTTGAAAGCCCTTAGTTGTCTGCTCACATGACCATTGAGAACAAGCAGAGTGAATAGATCACACGGCACCAGTGAGGAAAAAATTTGAATGGGCCAGTGCTCTGATTGCACAGACCGACATGCATCACTCACTTTTGCACAGCAGAAACTATTCTTATGAGTAGCAATAAAAACATCACCAAGACAGCTCTATTCTAGCTAATAACACGTTCTTCAACCAGTCGATAACAGGAAATATAGGCTACAATTTTACTCCACTTATGGCATTAATGCCAGCGAGACAATAAAGATTAATGAGTGATTGCGACCACCATCTGTCTCTTGCTGGGGGCCTTTCCTTTAGCCTAGTGACAGTCTTTCCATGTGAAAGCAGCAGGTATCTGTTCCATTCGCAGCCTCTTCTTGATGATGTGCACTATCAAGCCACAATCACACACAGCAGTTCTGCTGGTTAAATTCTGTGGAACCAGCATCAGACTGTTCACAATAACAACAGAAACCTCCGTGCTTATGTGAACATTAAACTTAGCGCTTATGGTTAATGAGTCTATGCAGTTTTCACTGCAGTGTAAATCAACAGGCGTGCCTGAGATTGACACAATGAAATCAGTTCACACAGATAAATCAATTAAAACTTCTGTCTTCGTTGATGACTCCCACAAGACTTTTCCTTTCCTAATAGTCCTTCTCCTGGTGTCTCCATCCAAAAGCAGTTGTGTTCGCCATCTTCTTTTTCAGGAAGTACCACCCAGAGCTCCGCATTTTTCATTGCAACATAGGCCACCAAATTACAAAAGGAGCATTGGCATCACCCTGATGCACATGGCGGACATAACTGCAAGGCAAACTGTGCCGCCAGGATCACAAAGCCCACTGTGAGCCCATAGTTTTAGCATTTTTGATTTTAAGCTTCACACAGGTAGTATTAGTTGCAGGACCACATAACTGTATAGGACTGCATTAGGTAGTCTGTGTGTATATTTAAATTAGAGCCTGACCCTCTTATGTATCCGAATGATGATATTAGGTTATGCTAAATTATCACAGGTATATTGGCATCAACTGTACTGATTCAACAATTGAAGTCTAGGTGCCTATAGACGTTTGGTATCTTCCCTGGCGATGTTCTGTCAATCCTGTACGGCAGCCATGTACACCTCTTGTTGGTTTGGGGGCCTTTGAGCTTTTGAACAGGCAGCAGTTTCTCCTCATATTCACAGTGAACAATATGTTACTGTCTACTACTTTCAGACCGCACTGTTCATACAAAACAATTACGATGTAATGCAGCGAAAAAGCACCACACTCGTTATGTTGTTGAACTACCCAAAATATGTTGGGTTTTCCTATTTTTGTCTTACTGATTTTTTGTTGTTTTTTTTTAAGGCCCACTGTTTTGAATCTTTTTAGCAAACAACAGTAACAGTTTGTGGTAGCATGTGGCTAAGTTCTTCCCACACAGCTGAGTTTGGGTGTTTATTTACAGCTGAAGAATAAGAAACAGACCACTGATCTGCTTCTATTTTTTTTGTCTTGTTTATTCCTGATTGTCTATGACAAACTCTTAAGTTATCAATCTTGAAGGCTCAGATTGTGTGCAGTATTTAAGGTCAACATGGCTCTGTGCAATAGGACTACATGATATTGCGTGGTACTGAACATTATTTCCATACCATCAACTACATTTCTGAAAAAACACTAGAACCTTTTTCTTTTACAATTTTTCTTTTGATGCAGTAGGACAGTGAATTGCAGTGAGCTTTTTTATATCCTTACTTAAAGATATGGTTAGTCTTGCTGCCTGCCCTCCCTGCGTTATTCACTGTTGGTACTGACTGCAGCCAGACTTGGGGTGTTTCCTAGTCCTATGGTTCAAAGTTCACTTATTGCATGCACACTGTTGATATGCATGAGCATTGAGTTTCTTTATTGTACTGCTGGTTGTAAGGAAGAGTTCTTCCAAGGAAACTTAGCAGTTGGTTATTGGGTTCGGTGTCATTGTTTACTTACTGATAAATATTGTCTCTCGCTATGACAGACAGTATTATACTATAAGCATTATACTGTTTATTGTTATGGGTTTGCATTTTCTTCCAGGGAATTTTATGAAACCCTTTGTCTTCTAATGAATACTGTTGAATTTTGTTTAAATTAGAGAAAATGTGGCTTAGTCCTGCTGCTAACTAAAATATTTATATTGTTTAAAAATTCCATGAGGTTTCAGCTGTTAGTTGTTGCACTTTAGAAGTTGATAGCCTTTAAAATTGCTTTAACTCTTAAGACTGAACCATAAATCCTAAAAACACTCTAATTCTGTAAAAAACTAAAAAACCTGATAAGACTGAAATGCAGTGGAACATGCTGTACATTGCATAAATGGGGAAATTCTCATATTTTCTTAACCCACAAAAGCACTACATAGTACAGCAGCCATTGCTGCTGTTGCTCTTCACCAAGACACAAAAGTTGTGTCTTTGGTTCAAATTGGGCTTTAATAGGGTCTGTCTTTGTCTTTACAGTTGCTACAGGGAATGTTGTCACATAATTCTGTTCAAGTCCTACCTCTATGCATTATCCCTGCTAATATAAGGTATTGGTATATTGGTAATATAAGGTGTTACCTAGTTGCTAGTTAACTTTATTTTGAAAAGCCACACTACTGATGAACTGCAACATAAGATTTAATATCTGAACCACATTATAATGTTTGAAACACGCAGTACACTTTTTCCTAAATATGAAGTTGTCAAGAAATGCAGATTGTCTATCAGAAAATATGTCATTAAATAGCACTCATTGTAAAGCATTATTCTAGCCAGATGTGATAACTAGGTATCTTTTGTAAAGTGTCTAAAAATGGCATTGTTGTTACATGCCTGGCCAGTATGATTTCAGCCTCAAATAAGAGATTGTTACACAATAATATGGTTCAAGTGATCATCTGTACACAGCTAAAGGCTGCGTAGTATGGGAAGGCTACATGTACACAAACAGTAAGTCAATCAGCTCCTTTGGCTGAGAGCGCCTAACCAGCTTTGTGTTGTTGGAAAGCAGCCGATCCTGGCTTGCCAAGACCTTTGCTGTAATAATATCACTGTCACACTGCTGGCTAAAGGGCCAGGAAGGGGATTTCCAGTGTGGATGATTGTTACCATTCACAGTGCTATGATGTTTCTTTCTGAGAACTAAACAGATTATTTACCAGTTTGATCTCATGACTTTTTTTCTTTCTAATTTAGGTTCACCACTCATCATGATCACAATGGTGAATCTGGCTTTTTACCATGTGTAGGCTAAAAGTTAATTGTCAAATTTTAATTCTTATTTTGTCTGATTGCGGAAAACAGAATACAGAACCATAGCAAATATCATAAAAGAGTTAGATTTTTAACAAACATTTGTGATCACTATTATCTTTTTTTGGAGTAAAAACTCAAATGAAAAGAAATGTTGTTTACATCAAAGCCTGCTGATATTTGTGTTTATCTAAAAGATGACTTAAAAACAGATACAGATACCAAAAATATATCATTTGAACATGGACATGGTCAGATATTGAATTTTTCTGCATGTAGTTTGGAAGATTCAACAAAAGAGATCACAGGAACCATGTTTTCACATACAGTGGCTTCTACACTAGCTAAAGGCTGCCCTTTTATCCTCTCTGTGTTTTTTGAACTTAAATCAGTCAGTCTCGCTGATCTCTGGCCCATGGTTGAGGACACCAAGCCAAATCCTGTGAATAGCTTTGGCCAAGCTCAAACCCTCTGAGCCTGAGCCCTTGCACATGGTTGGATGAGAGGAACATGGATGGTAGGGTTACAGGTCCATGTTGACAAAGGTTTAGTTTTGCTTTCATTTGAGTGCGCGTCCAATACTGTCAGCAGAGGTGGTTGTTACTTTAGGATGACTTGTACTCAGCAAGAAACTGAAAATATCTCATGTTGGAAATACAATGCCTGTGGACATGTCTGATATTAACATAGGACTAAAGGAGAATGGTTGGTATTAATGAAAGGTGGGCCTTCGATCTTCAAAATGGTTAGGAGCTCTCTCTTGTCCTCTTTTTCTTTGATCTACCTTATTTAAACCTCAATCTCTTTCTGCCAGTCTGACCTAAGATATGCGTTTCTGTTATGCTTTTTGTATCTTCAATAGTTGAAGTTGCTACTTTTTGGCTTTGAACACCTGGATGCAGATGTTTTCACAGTAACAGTTATTCATTCTTTGACAGTTTAAGAAAATTACAAGAGCAAATAGCTTCACTTCGCTGGCATTCATCACTTCTATAATTACATTTTCTGGCAGTTGCCAACAACCAAAACTGAAAGTGTTTTCACCTGTTCAGTTTGTATGAAGTGTTGGAATTTCTAAAAACATGATGTAATGCAGTAATATTGTGTCAGATCAGTGTATTTAAGTATGACAGTGCTAGATTACCATCTCCAGAAAACATCATCATCTGTTCTGACTTTCAATGCCCCTTTCATTTCTCTACTGGAGCTGCTTATTGCACAGTAGTAGAAAGCTGTGGTTATAAGGTGTACATTTGTGTAATTGTATGATGAGGGTGAAGAAAACATCATGTGTCAGTTTTACTTGGATAAGTAGCGGTTAAAAAAAAATAACTAACTTAACGAAACCCCCTTTTCCCCCTGCAGGCAATACCACTTGAACAGCAGCACTACCACCACCACTCCGGATGTGCACATGGACATTTACCCGGGATTCACTGACGTGGACTTTTCCAGCCTCAATCTCCCTAGGAATGGAGATTTTCCCCAGGTTAGTTTCATATATCAGCAGTACATGTTGCCTTATTTATATTTGACACAATTTGTAGTGCCTACAGGGGCGAGTAGGAAAACAGTTACACTTATTCAAACACAGTTAGATGCACTGTAGTTTTCCATTTTTTTCCTTCGGCCCCTCTCCCTCTTACTTGCTTATCAGAGGGAAGGAGCATGCCTCCCACCCACTTCTTTCATCCTGTGCTCCATGTGTGTTCAGCTCTACTTAATTTCCCATAGAGAAGCCTGATTAAAGGCCAGCGTTGTCTAGACGACTGCAGCAGTTCCTGCCCCATTCCTGTCAAGGCATGTCATTAATAAGACTCTAATTAACACTCTTCCACACTGCATCTTCAGAAATCACTGTTCAATAAACCTAGAGTCTCTTTAAGTAATTTTTAGTCATGCTTGGAATGAGTCTACAAAGTGTTTTTGTGAATAATTTGAGTGTCTTTGGGATTATCCCCCAACCTGGGGAGATACAAGACTCGCACATTCATTTCAGGGTGTGAAATTCTTCTACATGGACAGTAAAGTAAAGGTGCAGCCTTCTACTCACTCATATATTACCTCACCATTCTACATGGTTGCTATCCATCATTTGTATTCCTATTTCTGTGCACGTTTGTGTCAGTCCAAACTATTCCATTAAATAGTTAGAATCATGTGAATAGGAGCCAACTGTAATGACACAGAGACGAGATGAGTTTTTAATCTGAAGCCTATTTGTTGAGCTGATGAGTGCCATTATGGAACCATTTTAAAAATACACTATGATGATGAGTTTTAAAGGAAGGCAGTAGTATCGCCCTTATTATAAGCCCCTCTGACAGGAGAAAGGGCATAGCTATCAGGGTTTTTCTTTGTTCAACATAAGGCCAAAGCAGTAAGGGGGTGAGGTGTGACAACAAACTTTGATTAGAGAGTGTTTAAAATAATCAGTGCTATTTCCATACCAGCCAAACATTGTGAACACTTTTTTACTGACTGCCCTTTGGCCAGTTTTATTTGCTTTTTCTTTGTTTTATATGGTTTTATTAGTTTCATTGGTTTCATTGTTAATCTGTCAAAAATGTTTGCTTGTTATGAAGTTGTTGCCTTGTGTGAAGCACTTTAATGTGGTTTTAGAAATTATTAGTATTAATGTGAAGGTAAAAGGCATTTCTCACCTTGATTATGCATTTTAAGGCTTCACGGAATAATACATTTCCTTGTTATGTTATGTCTTTCTTGTTCAAAGAGCAGGGGTAAATTTAAATTAATCACCACTAATAGGTCTAATATAAACTGTTGACAGTAAGGTCTGCGGCTTATCCAAAGTGGTTTTTGGAAAGACATGTTCCTGTTGAGTTTTTCTGTAGTTTTTGAGCACCATAAATGAATTTCCATTCACCTCAGAGACGAATATCTCCAAATCCCATTAGGTAAAACAGGGACAAATACTGCTCTCTGCATATCTAGATATCACTAGGACTAAGTAGAAAAATATGTCTTTTTGTACTTGTGGCAGCATCCTACAGTATCTCTTCTGCACATTACTGCATATAAAACCCAGGGAACAGGGAGCAAAGATTAAGGCACTCACAAACTATGAGAAAAATGCAGACTGCAATGTAATATTACTGCATTCACTTACATTACATTAACATTTAATTAAGTCCAAAACAGACGAGAGTCCCATTAGATAAACCACTTAAAACCAAATACCATAAATCAGACACTGAGATCATCTTAAGCTCTTGGGTGCCGGAGTTTTCTTTGTCTCGAGTTTTATAGTTTGGTGGTTTGATAAAAGCTCAAGGCTATATTTTACACTCAGTTTGATGTTAAGCATGGTTTGCCAAATTAAACTAGCTGGCACAGAAATGCTTGCAACAGTCACTTCAGTTAAAAATCATAGTATTTCCAGGTAATATTTGTGGTTTGTTTTGTTTTGAAGTCTATATTGAGGCCGTCTTAGACTTGTGTATATAAATGCGGATTTTGTTGCACTTCATTTTGGTATAAATCAAATTTCCAATAATCTCTGTTAATATACCCTTTAGCTGACAATTAACAACAGTTTAAAGGGAAGCACAAGTAGACGCAAAAACTACACACAGGAGTTTCACTTTATGTTTGAGTCCAGGTGTGTGAATGAGTGTGGTGGTTCGGTGGAAAACAAATTTATATGAATGTTTTTGTATTAGTATTATAAGCTGGGGAGATTTCTAGAACAAAGGCTACACGTAAGAACGCTTTTTTTATACAAGAAAGTGATGTTATGGAGTTTGTGATTCACGTGGGGTTTCCCTAGTTTTCCATCCGCCTGTGTTAGCCCGTCTGGCTGCAGCTTTCTTCCCTGCAACTAAAAACGAGGGTTCATGATTATGTGATACTTGTTGGATCTACTCATCTGTGTACATATTTAGAAATGTATGGCTTCATGGTTGTCATTTTTATGTGGTTTAGTTTAAATGAGCTCCTTCATCATTGGTGTATTCATGAGCAGCAAGTTTGGTTTCCTGGCAGTGGTGACGTGGAATGTTATGGATGCCTGCATGTGAGAGAGAGAGACAGACAGAGAGAGACAGAGACAGAGAGAGAGAGAGAGAGAGAGAGAGAGAGAGAGAGAGAGAGAGAGAGAGAGAGAGAGAGAGAGACGTTTTGTGCTTGTGTTGTGCTTTCTCAGCTGTTCTTTCTGGTTTTGGACACTCCCTGCCGTGTGAGGCATGCAGAGAAAATGTAAGTCACAGGGTCATCATGACTAATCTGCCACCTCACATGCAGCCCCCCTGGTAATGCTCCATTTATTTCCCCCTTCGATCGCCATTTTTTCTCTTATCTATCGACAATCAGAAATCAGGATTGCACTGCTAAATCAGCACAGTACAGAAGACATTCAGGTATTTTGTGACGGGATCCAATTGTTTAGTTAGTCAGGTGACTGCCATGTTTATCTTAGCCATTTCCCTGTTTCAGTTACAGCTGTAGAGTCGTTACTGAAATCTCTTTTGGTTTGCATGCCTTCCCACAGTGTTATCGTTTGTTTATGCAGTTCACCAGAGCTCTGCTGGAATCCTCATATTGTAAAGGAAGCGCACTGTTGGAGTATGTGGACAGGATATCTATATTGCTGGTAACTTGAAAACATGAGCCAAAGTTTGTTTGTATTAGAATAATAGACTCCTCTTTGAGACTTGATACCCCCTCTTAGATTATAAATCAATGTGGATTAAGTTGATGTCTCACATTTTTAGTGTTGTGAATTGTACTTCACTAGCACCAGAAAATGTCTCAATTATGTATCTATTGTTATCTATTACTAATGGCTTTATTAAAAAAACACACCGTTTACAACAATTGACCATGTAAATTGGTACTGACCTAAAAAATCATGTCAGTACCAATTTCCATGGTCCTCTCCAGGACACTTCCCCAGAAATAGCAGCAACATTAGATCATTTCTTGGACTTGCTGGGAAATTAAGGACCCAGTTAAATAAAGCATTATAAAAACAGTCAGCTTGGGCACAATGACATTAAGGTAAACTTTGGGAACTTTGATAAAACCAAATTGAGGCTTCATCATATTTACTGATAGACATTTATCTTCTCTGCAAGATTTAATGGCAGGCAGATCGTAAAGTTAAATTAACTCTGATTAACTCCAACCATGCTGACTGTGCACACAGCACCAGGGGTAATTAAAGAATGCTACCAAATAAGAAAACACTAGTACTGTGCTTTGAAAGAAGTTGAATCTTAAACTCAGTCACTGAGGTTTGAAGGAGAATGGTACACTTGGCCACAGTGACACGTGTCCACCTGTCTAGGCTTAGGTTGGTGTCATTTGTGGATCTAAAGTATGTGAAATTCTATGCACAGTATCAGAATGAAAACAAGACTTACTGGAAGACACAAAAACCAGAACTCATTCACTAACCACTCTGGCTAACCACATAGTGAACAGTACACACGTTAACACACCTACTGTATACTGTACATACACATGTACAGGCACTGAGGCACGTTCACAGCATAATCACAGTCTTAGTCTCTTGTTACATACTCTCATTCTTTCTGTGTGTGGTTCCTCTCACTGTTACACACACGTACTTATGCACATTGCATTTCTAGGAAGAGTTCAAGTGCATGTACCTGCTTTTACAACTCATTCAGTTTTGCTTTTTGAAGAATCTTAATCACTTTATTTGGTAAATGCATCATACCCAAAACCCTGAACGTGACTTCTGCATTTAACCTATCCTTACTGTAGGGAGCAATGGGTAGCCATTATTATTCTCACAGGCCAGCTGGGGAATTTAAGGTCAGTACCTTTGCCAAAGACTATATGCCTAACATACTGTTATACTGTATATATTCAAAGTGAGGATAAAATCCCAGAGCACCTATGTGGGCACACAAAGAACATGCATCCACACAGAACGAAGTTGAAAACTGCTAACCACTGAGGAGTGCTGATCACAGGGTTATATTTCAATCATGCATTTTATTTTGAGCCTTTGCAAATCCAGAGTCCCCACAGCTGAATGAATGGCTAAATGTGTCATGATGAATTTACAAGGGAATCTTAATAAAACATGAAATGTCCAGTTGATGCAATAAGACAAAATGTTGATTTCACTTTTAAGCTTCAGTACAGAGATCTTGATCAACTGAAAGACGCTGTGCCTCAGGGTTTTTATTTTACTGGCATAGTAATTATTTTTGTTGAGTTTCTTGTGGCAAGCCAATCAGGATGTAAATCAGTTGTTATTTTCTCGGTTACTTCCTCATAAGACGCTTCATGAGACGTTGTCATTTGGATGGCCTAGTTTAAAGGAGGAAGCCACAGTTAATTTCAAAATGTTAGGTGCACTGTTTTCCTTGGGGAGTAGGTGCTCCACCTGATCCACTTTAGTTTTAGATTAGCTATAGATGGTTCAACCTCTGTCGGTCATGTATTTTATAACAACAGTGTATTTGTTAAAAACGTCTCAATTAAAAACTACTAAATTTAGACCTACTGCACTTTTATTTACATTGCCAGTTGCACATGTATAGTGTTTCCAATATGCTAGCAAACGATATTAGTGACACAGCAAAATATAGTTGCTGTAAACAATCTCATGCCGCGGAGGAAGTTCATCTAACAGCACTTCCAGCTGGAGTAAAACTGGAACCAGGAATCAATGAGAACTAGAATCAGAAATGGATATCCAAACAAAATCGTACTTGGCTCATTTATGGTCTCAAGCAGTCACTTTATGATTATCACCAGGCTTTTGCAAAACAGCAGGAGTGCATACATGCACGTGACAATGAAAACTGCCTGTGCATTTGTGTGTGTTGTCAGTGAAGTCAGACATGGATCTTTCCTTCTTTATGCTGTGATGCAATAAGGTGTGTCTGGTCAATGATCATCAATGATTCACTTCTCCCCAGTGACCCTCTCTGTCCCACTAACACACACACACACACACACACACATTCACATTATTCTGAGGATTCCCACTCATAACATGATGACACCATGGACAGGCGCCACTTCGTCTCAGACTCTGGCTCCCCTTCGGTACAGCAGAGATGGACATTACAGTACCTTACCATGCTGGCTTGATATTACGTATTCCTGGAAGCTTGTTGTGTAAGTGGACCCCACTATTCCACTAGTGAAGGAGATAAATCACATAATATATGTTATGAAATACCACAATTTCCTCATTTAACACTGGCTGTTGAACATTTAAATTGTATTTCTATCAGAAAAACTAATGCTACGACACTGATCAGCATCTTGGATTTATTGAAATAACCCATTTGCTGTCATATTCCCAGAATTCTTTTTTTAACAATGCGCCCCTAGTTCCAGTAAACGGGAATGACCATTTGTATAGTAGTTATTTGTATGTAATTGTGCACAGATAGAAGTAGTGTCTGATTCCTGAAAGTTCCTTTGAATAGGCAAACTTGCAGCTTGCACTTGACCTGTTAATACATTCCTGACCACTTCAGCAGTCTCCTTATTTAAACGGTCTCAAATGTTTTTAGCACAGCCTCTATTGGAGGTCCATGTGAAAACTATATGTGGATGTCAAATCTCTTTCAATGCTGATTAACAGATCTGAATTAATAGGGAAATATTTTGACAAGCTCACTGACAAGTTAAGTCACACACAAGCGACACACTGCTCCAATTAGTTGATTAGACAACTTGTTTGTTTCCTTCTCATTAGCATTTACACCTCCAAGCCATAGAACATTATTTTAATCAGTTGTCATTACTAGAACAGCTGCCTTGAAATTGAGCCTGTCCAGACAAATAGAGAGACAAAGAGCAGAGTATGAAGTAAGACAGGCAGCCAGGCAGGGAGTCGGTCTCTAAATATAATAATCATTAAATAGTGGCGCAGGCCCATTAAACATAGTGGTAAGCAGCGGGGTGTGAGAAGCGTCCATGTCCAGAGCGCAATACTGTTTACACTACAAATGCGGTTGAGTTACACCATGTACAGTAAAATGGGCCCGACTGCCAGTAACTCTAGTCACTTACCAACAAAAGCATCATTTCCTGAAAGCTCCTCCCTCCTCCCTCCCTCTTCTCCCCACCTCTTCCCTCCCCTCCCCTCCCCTCCCCTCCTCTGCTCGCTCACTCACTCACTCTCCAACCACCTTTTTGAGCTCTGAGGAACTAGTCCACAATCACTATGACTAAGCCCTCTATGCAAATACCTGACGGCCCTGGTGAAGCAGGAAGCATGTTTTAGGCTTGCCTGTGAGAGTAACAGAGTTTGTATGTGTGATCTCATCGCCCAGAGCGTGCGTACCTGCGGTAGAGGCAAATGTGTGTGTTGAACCAGGGAGGAACTGTGACAGGGCTAGTGAGAGTCCACTGTTGGGTGGAAGTGCACCAGCTGTAAGGTGAAAACCAACACTTTGACCAACACATGGAAGAGGCTGTCGCATTAAGGGATTCAAGGTGAAGCAGGAGTGTATGTGTGTGTGTATTTAACCCCCCCCATACTGCAGCGTTTGGACCCATGTCTCTCATGCAGCTCTGGACTAAATTGTATTCACAGCTGGGACGACCGCTTCCCAAGGTACTGGTACTATTTGATTCTTTTTTGTACATATTACACTGAATATCAAGTCTGTTGTTTTAAGACTTGCTGTTATTTTGTTGTAAACTATTTTTATATTTCATGCCATGGAAAACTGTTAGGTGGGGAATTGGGAACTTAAAGCTGCTTGTGTGAAGACTTTTTTATTGTCCTCATCGACAATTGTCTAGAATTAGACTTGTAAGCACTCTGTTACCCACTTATAGCTGTACTTTAAATTTTTACTTCCTTGAATGAATTTAGAAAGTACATCCGTATACTTACAACACTAACACAGGCAGGCCTGTGATTCTCTTTTACTCTGTGCTTTCTGTCTAGAACTTGGCATTTTTTCTGTTTGTAAAATAACATATTTGTATTGAAAATTAGTGGCAGGTGACAGACCTAAACTGGGTGAGAATCTATTTTTAAAAATATCTTAACTTAGTTTCTTTTTTGTGCTTACAAAGGCTGGTTTGCAAGAGTAAGGACATTTTTCAATAGAAATCTTCTTTGAACTTAATTTTAGAGTAGGACTAGGCTTAATTCTTTATTATCTGTTCAAAACACTAACCCATCTGCTGTTTATTGAAAGAGAAAAATTTCAAAAAAGGTAACCCAAGTTTAGGTGTTGGGCTCACTATTCAAAGTCAGTCAGCAAGTCAGGCTGTGAATGTGTTTGCTGGCAGAGTTGCCGGTCAGTCACTCGGTGCGCCTCTGAGGCTCTCATTCCCAGCCAGGAACTGTGACAAATGATTGCCTGCCTCACTCCTTTGTGTCTTCCAGTAAGTGCGAGAACCTGATATCTTGTCATGCTAAATAGCACTATTGTCTGTTTTCTGGATGGCTATAAAAATGGCCATTGTTGTTATGCACTGTTGTTCTGCACTGTAAATAGAACTGCATTGTTCTTTTATTTATTAATTTTTAATTTATCATTCAGTAAACTACACAGTGTTGGTGGAATTGCAGCTCATATTAGTCTAATGGATTTATTAATGCAAGGCTTGCCAATCCCATTTGCACTGAATTTCTGTTGATTGGCTAATCTCACCGTGCCAGCAGTTCTTCCCTCGGAGAAATATAAGGATTTACACAATCTGTGGTTTCAAGTACTTTATGTTTTAAACAACAATTCTTGGGATTTTTTAAAACAATGAAATAGATGGACATGGACATTAGCTACAGGATCGTTCGTAGCCTGGACCTTTTTGCTTCTGTTTGTTTCTCTCCGGCAACCTGACTGTGGTGTCTCCCATCACCTGTAGGTATTATCCATATATCAAAATCTGGTCTACGCATTTGAAGGATAGACTCAGTTTTCCAAGTCTTATCTTTAAAAAATAGCCTGGTGCGATTAGAGATACCTTTCTAATGCGCTTCCAGTCTAAGAGATGGATGACTAGTAATCTGAGGCCTCAGCAATCAGAGTTAACGGGTTTCTTCCAAAGCTACAGTCTTCTTATTTTTTATTTTTTTTACTTTTAAAAAATTGCAAACCTATTCTCTAAGGCCAGGGGTGCAGCAGCACGGCCTCTTGGTGGGCACACACGTCAGTTTCCTGGTATTATGTTAAACCTCAAGCATGACCTAGGCGTGCTGCTTACGGGAAATGAATAAACGATGGTGAGGATGATTGACAGCATGGGGGGAGGACTGACAGTGAGTGGTGGAGAGAATAGGGGAGCAAGAAAATAGAGGATGTATGACATAAATGCAGATTTCTTGTGCTGCAAATACAAATTAAAGGTTGTCTCCTTGCTTATATTGCATGACGTCTTTACCAATATCTAACTACTGTATGTCCGCAATAATTAAACCTATTTCATGAGCATTGCATTAAATGAAGCACACATGAGTGCCAATTATATTTGCAACAGTGGAATAACCCAGGGTGATGCTAGGTGAAAAGATAACATAAAAAAGTGATATTCTAGCTTAATTAATTATTGCTGGCCATCAAAACAATTACTACTGAATCAGCACCTCTTTGATGCAGTCTCAAACCAATCAAAATATGAGACGCTTTGTAGAGGTAGGATTTCTTGCAGGGCTGTTGTATTGGATTAAGGGTGGAATAGCAGCTCAGTTGTGGTCAGCAGTGTCGTTTCACACTGAGAACATCCTGGATTTGAATTTGTTGGACAAGGACATCAGACGTTGAAATTATATATATTTTTTTACTATTATAAATATCAATCATGGGGCATCATGTATGCTTAATGCTTTAGATGCATACTATGTATTCACAAGGTCCCCAGTTTGATATCGTGGACCCGAACCTGGTCATTGGTCCCTTTCTGGTCCTGATCACATCCCCTTCTCTCTCTGCTGTAGTTTCTGTCTGTGTCTATACTGTCAGCTGTGAAATGAAGGCAAAATTAACAAATTAATTAATACACAAATAAAGATTCAGTAGGTCTATAGGGTGTATAGACGGCAGTCACAGAAGTGCTCCATAAATTTGTTTAAAACAAGTCGAGACTTCTGTAGAGTGTTACACTTATTGTTCAGTCATTCATCTCGGTTTCCATCTTGTGGGATGTGACACTACTCTGTTTGACTTGTTTGATGAAAATTGTTTTGGGCCACTGTGTCCCACACTGGACTGAATTAATGTTGAAGCACATTTCCTTTCTCCGCCAGTGTGAGAAACAAATGTTTTAGAGGGTTCTTTTAACTTGATTGGTTGGTTCATATGATGGTCAGGATAAAGGTTTTGTCTGTAAGTTTCTGTTAGCCAACACGCGGTGAAAATTTAGTCGACTTGTCGTACTAGTAGTCCCCACTGTGCCCATGGTTGTAACAAAGTAAATCTCCGTGGCTAAGAAACAAATCAACTTGTGTGCAACAAGCCCACCCTCCGGAGTCACTGCACAATTGTAGACTGCTGACCACAGGTGTGTGAAAGTGTGGATGTGTTTCACAAACAAGATAAGAGACCACGGTCATTTGAGTAATACAGGAACCTGTGAATATACACTTCACATGTCTGATTTCATACAACTGCAAACCGTCTTGCCATTTAGTATGAGACTACACACGGCAAGTACAAAATAAGATATAGTAAAACATTAATATCTTGTCACTGAGAACCTTCACTTTGAGTTTCAGTTTAGGCTATACTGTATAATACTAATGTACATACGTATATCAACATGAAACAATGTACTCGAGACACCCAACATGTTCCTGTTGGAGAATGACCTAGTCAGCATGAGTTTCTGTTTTTGCTCTCTATAAAGATAATAATATAATCTTAACTGTGCAACTAGTGTTCTTTGAAATTATGAGCAATTGACAGTCATTGTTTCACTCAGAACTGATTTTCATTGACTTTCAGTATTTCAGTTTTTCTTTAAGCCACGTTGCATTTGGCTGTTACAGCCTTCCCCTGTTGCAAGTGTTGTGTGGTATGTTGAAATTTCTTCATAACTGAGACGTCATCTTGCGTCAACATTCCCCTCACATCCACTTTTCTCAGCACAGAGGATGCAGGCTCACACATGAAATTTATTTATCCAACATAAACACAAATACTCAGACACTCAGATTGAGACTGAGTCATTTTTCGTGTACTTTCTTATTTTTCTCCTCTTAAATCATTTCCTGAAGCCCACCATGTTTTTTTTGGGACAGGTGACGTCCTCTTGGCACTACCCCAAATACATAATAGATGAAATCTTGCTCACTGCTTCTCTCTCTTTCTGCGTCTTTCCGTTGTCATTTCCAGTTTTTCTCAGCTTTTCACTATCCTTCTTTGCTATAGTAAGAATCTGAATTTGCCAGGTGGATATATCGCTGTCCATACCATGTGCATCGTAGAGCTTTGTTACCCTTGTTAGTCATCTTGGTATAAGCGTCATGCTTTCCTACATACACAACTAGTAGAACAGTTATTTGAACCAGCTTAGTCATTCGGCTGCTAGCTGGGACACTTGACATGGCATCCTTTTATTTTCCAGAACATATGAAAACACTGGAAAATTCCAGGAGACTTGTAAGCAGCATGTTGTCCCTGGCTGGCTTTACTCAGACTTGGCACGGAAGGCTTGCCTGTCATGTGGTTGCTGGACCTTGTGTTCCGCCTTGATTGGCCTAGGATAGTTTGTCAGGGATAGGCTAGTTTTTGCTGTCTGGGGGCTGGACAAGTATGGCAAAATTATTTTCTTTTGTCCCCACAACTATAAAAATATGAATACAGTGAAAATAGATAGTCACTCCTATTATTTCTCAGACCATTCTCTCAAACTTTTGAATTAATGTGCTGAAATTTGAAATTCAGCACAGTTGTCAAGTAGGGTTAACCTGGGTCATAGTAACACTGATTAAAATATAGGTAGAAAACACTTGTTTTATTTATAAATTATTGTCTTTTATCATCAGCTTTGGCTTGGCGGTGGTCCTAAGTGGAGCTCTTTGGGGTCAGTGGAACAGCTTAAATGTGGTGAGCTGTTCTCTAGACCTGGGACTTGTCTGTGAAGGACTTAAACATGTGTTTAAATGTATTTTTTGGCTGGAGGTTGTGTGACTAAAGGGTCTTAGAGATCTGTACTCATAAAAATACAGTGGATTTTTGACAGATTGCCTCCTGGATCAAAGCTTTGTGACAGGAGAAGCTGATTTAGGTCTGCATGGCTTTCTAGATTTATTTTTATAAATTTAATAGTGAATTAAACTCAAAGAGTTCTTACTGCTACCAGACTTCTCAATAGCAAGTCAATCAAAGAGCTGGTTTGCCAAAAAGTCAGCGTCTGCTTCAATTCTGTGGGAAGGTCAAGGAGAAGGAAAGGCTTAGAGCTGTCCTATTAAAGTCACAGCCCAACAGATATGTCAAGGATGTAGGACATGCAGACAGCTTGGCATAACATAATCCAGACAGAAAGAGAGACACCAATGGTGGCTTTTCAATTCCAGTTCCCCAGACCCGCCACATAAAAAGACACACACACACGCATGCACACGCACACGAACACACTGGCCATCAGTCAGGTCCTGTTGACTGCACGGACAAGGTCAACAGCTGACCCCAGACTAGCCTGGAGTGGGGGTTGTTTTAGTCAGTTGATCATAAGGATGGGGTGGGTGATTTTGTGTTAATTTGGTCAGCTAATTTTTAATGTAGTCTTAGTCCTGTGTCAAATGTCCTTCTCAGTTTTTTTTATTTATCATATTTAGTCAACCACATCCTGTTGTTTTTTTTTAGTCAGGTTGGTGCATTTTAGTCTTATCTTAGTCAATGAAAACTATTTTGCTATTTGTTTTTTTTAGTCATCAGGTTATATTGAACAGTTCGGTCAATCTAGTATAGCCGTAGAACACAGCCTACATAATGTAATACCACCGCCTTACTAGCTGGCCTTATAGCTTAAAAAGAGCCAACATAATGTTTCCTTAGCCTGCCTCAGTTCCTTTGTGGTGAGCCTAATGTGTGTCGTTAGGTTTGTTGTATTCTTACCAGCTATTTACAGCCACATTGTTTCCTTCTGATAAAGCAATGCATTCTGGTTTAATCTCAGCCACATTGTAATGAAAACAGGCCCAAATATAACCTCCTTTCTTTCTCCCAAGCCCTGTTGTTGTCATTGTTAACTTGAACTTGTTTTCTGTAATATAGTTGATGTAAGTTATGCCGAGTCCTCCTGACTGTACTCATTGTATGCTGCCGATGTAGTCCTGATATGGCTCATGCAGCACAGGACACGGAACTGCTGCATTAAATAAACTGTGTTATATTTCATCTTCTCTTTTTTGTCAAATAGATTTTGGTAAACTTTTTCTAAAATTAAATTTTAGTCTTGTCTTTTTTCGTCAACAATGTGGCATGTTGATATTGTCCCAATTAGCGTTTAATGATGTCGGTTTTAGTCAATGGCAGAAAAGATGGTAGCTTTCAGTGTTTCTTCTGGGCTCATGGATAGGTTTTAATCTAGGTTACACTGTCATTTTGCACTACCTATAGTAGTGTAATAGTTGGCTATACACTAGTGTACACTAGTAGGCTCAGATTTATGTGTACATTTTCTACATCATTTGGTGCATAGTGGTGTTTGTAATATAATGAACACCCACATCTTTTTCAGGAGAAACTATCACTGTCATAAACTATATGACCGTGATAGTTTGTCCTGAAAAAGATGTTGAGCTGCATGCAGATTAATTAATATCAGTGAAAAGTAAGTGTTGAGTTAAATAGATCCTCTTCCTGCTGCAGAATTCTGTGGGAAACAAAACTAGGAAAAAAAGACAATGAGAGGCTGAAAGGGCAGGGAGAAAAGGTGGCAGGGATGGGATGGGAAACAAGGGGGTGGAGTTTGGAGAGTGGGAGAAAATAAGGAAGACATGACAGAAACGATGGGTGAGATGGTGAGGTTATTTGAGGTGTATTTTTGTGTATATACGTGGGTGTGTGGGTTAAGTGGGAGGGGTGGGTGACTTGTTTCCTGGCCTTGTAAAAGCAGCCAAGCTGGCAGTGTGTAGGAGGGGGAAAGCCCTGGATCGAGTCTGCCTTGGGCCTCAGCCTGGCCTGAGCTGAGAAACGTTATTGAGTTTATCAGGATGTGTGTCAACCTTTGGCTTGGTCATGAACTGCATCAAAAATATTTTGGGGCCTTTACAGGTGCAAAGTCGTTAAGAAACCATGTCCCTGTTGTTGCACCCACGACAACATTTCGACTGTTGTCGACATTTCCAACATGCCAAAGAAACTTCTGGTGAGAAGTAGCAGCTGGCAACACCATGTGTGTCACAGGTGGCGTGTGTCTGTCCATATATTTCCCTGGACAACACTGGAGTTAGCAGTGACAAGATCTATATACAAATGACATGACCATACCAAATCGGGGAGGAAAAAGGGTTAAAAAACAACAACATAGTAACAATAAAACAGTCACATCAACTTAATTTGATTTGAGAGGCAATGATTGTAACATATTTGGAAACACGAGCTGCTTCTTGTGAGGGCAGTATTGGCTGAAATCCAGAATGAATGTGCCACCTGAACTTATTAACTATTAAGGACATGTGCTTAAGAGAGATTCCTATCTGTACTGTATCTATACACCCCTTTCATTGATGGGATTTGTGATTAGAAATTGGTTTTCCTTTACCAATAAGAGCAACATTTACAGTCAAAGAGACTGACATAGGATGGGAATTGAGAATTATTGTTTATAAAGCCAAATTAAAGATGGTGCTGTTAAACTTCCTAGTATGGTAGCACCTGACCATATCTTTCACTGTTGTGTAATTGATGATATTTATTTTAGCCTGAATGTATTTTGTAGCAGTTACCTCCCATGATCATGAATTCACTGGGGGTTTTTTAAAGGAGGGGAGAATTGTGTGAGTGTTACAGATTACTCATCACACTGTAAATAAATCAACTAATAACATGATGATGCCAAGCTGTTTGTGGGCAGTTTATATCTAGAAGAGTATTTTTCCAGTTCTCATTCTTAAAGCTGATAACCGCCACCTTCAACCACAGCCATCTAGTAGCTCTGCAGGTGTCTTGTGAACTAAAGAGGTTTGCTGCTGCCTTTTTTCACTGCTGTGTGCCTCCATTAATAATCGCCAGACAGACAACTGTCATTATCCAGACACTCAAATACAATTTACCACTTCTCACAGTAAGTCAATTTGAGTACATTGTTGTTTAGATTGCACCATCATGTTATACACTAGTGGTCAGAAGGATGCCAGTATTTGCCCGTGGTAAGGGGAGGATATACTGCTGGCTTTAGCATTCACAACAAAGGAGAAACTCAAGTGGAAGAGGAACACGTGAAAGGCAGACAAACAGGAAGGTGGACAAATGGGCTTTCACATGTTCTTGTGTGTACAAGAACACATACACACACAGTCATGTGATATGTTTTTTCTACCTATTCCCAGAAATTACAATAGAGTTCATGGAGATTTAATTCCCCGAAAGCAATTTCAAAAGAAACACTTGCACTCAGAAAATGCACACACATTCAGATATTTGTTTTTATTGCGCAGCAGAGAGAGAGAGAGAGAGAATTAGTAGTTATGTGGTTTTGTGGCTGTGTGCTGTGCAAGGAGCCAGATTACCATCAGAGCAGTTGGAATTCAAGCCTTATCTCTGCTTGGCAGGGCCCAGTCTTAGGAACAGTAGATGAACTTGCCCTGGGTATGAGCCTGCCATGGGACAAACACTGCTGCCTCTGTTACGCTCTGCTTAGCAGCTCGATTAGTATGGTACTGAGGTCGGCACCAATCAACCTGCTACAGTTTTCTGTGATCCCTCTGTATCAGGACTGTTGGTCCTTTAATAACAACACTGCATCAGCACAGTATGCTCTGTTACTTGAATTTGCATGATGTGGAAAACCTAGACGTCACATTGTAACAACGCAGAGCCAATGACCCACAGGTCTAAATACAAATCACGCATTTGCAAATTATTTTAGGGCAAGTTTCAGTTTGAGCTTGAATTAATCTATTGTGATGCAGCACATTGAAGATTTTAATGGTTTCATAACTATTAACCATTTTACAAGCAAAGCTATTATGACTTTAATTGTTACCCAAGTTAAGCTGTTTTTTCATATTAATTCTGATAACTTGGATTTTTAATTTGTTTTGAAATCAAATGTATATTTGTATCCTAACTCTTGTAATGCTTTTTCATTTGATGAAATACACGTGTCTATGTGTTTATTTTAACTAAGCTTACCTCTGGTGACAGTGTCCCTATTCCAAGCCCTGTTGTTTACTCATCTTTCCTCAGCCAGAGGAGCCAAGAAAGGTGGGAGGATAACAAGGGGTGAGACAAAATAGGAAGGGATATGAAGACACACAGCTGACAGGATGGACAAAGATAATGGAGAAAAGGAAACGTGGTGGAAAGTGAGACGTTATGTGTTAGGGAGTGGTAGTTATCTCTTACAGGGACCCTCTCTACTTCTACCCCTCTGTCACTCTAGAAAATCCGGTCCTTCCACCTAGCTGTCTGAAGGGCAGTACGACTTTGGAGAGCCTGCTTTCAGAGCTCATGTCTGATCTTGCCCTCAGAAGCATACACTCACACATGCAGACATACACAGGGACAAAATGAAATTGAAAGGTAGAGTGAGAGACATGAAGCGAAAGACATAATCACAGAGCTCACAGCAAGCACTGATAAGCTAAGTGTTGTGCTGTACCCTTGAAAAATCGCTCTTTCCAAACACAAGCATGCACACTTTACGGTCAGCGAGTTGGTTCTCAAACATCTGACGTCAAAAATATACACACGTATCTATGCAGCTAACTGTTTACCACCCACGCTAGACTCCATTTCCACATGATGTAGTCATGTTAACACAGAGAGGTCTACATCCTGTCTTCTCATGCCTGTGAAACATTTTCAGCTGAGCTGTGTGAGTAATGGATAACAGGCAGCTATGACAGAAGTCAGCAGCGTTAATCAGTAGCAGCATATTGTTGAGATTGAGGCAGCATCACAACTAATGATTTATTCCTGTTTCTGGACCGTTTTTCCTTTGGGTTCATCTTCAGTCATAATAACATATCATGCTATTAGTATTTCTATCCGAAAAAGTGTAACTCTGGAGGCGCTATAAGAAAACCATGTAAGCATGTTTAACTGCAGGACAGTTACAGAGATGTGTAACTAATTGTGTACATATAGAGTAGTTTACAGCACAGACAACCAGACCTTAAAAGGAAAGTTCAACATTTTGGGAATAACGCTGGGCAGTTTCTTGCTATGTTAACTGGCTGATGGTAGAGTCATATATACAGTACAGACACGAGAGTGGTATCAATCGTCTTATCTAAGTAAATTAGGAAATAAATAAGGAAAGTAAATTTCCTAAAATGTGGAACAGTCCCTTACAAGTGATATGAACAGTGAAATTAAATTGCTGAATTAGCAAGTTGGACCTTCTGGTAGATTTAAGGCTGCTTCATGGTCCTCTGGAGGGTGTAGTGGGAACATGTGGGTGTGGAAACTTCCACACATGGTCTAAAGAGTATAAATATACATGCCTGCAATCACACACATTGAGGACTACACACAGACAAACACACAAGAGAGATCCATATTCCCCATTTCCAAAAACAGTTTCTCCTCTGTTCAGCTTGTCGTTGCCTCCCATGTTATCGCCACTACTCCATCACTCAATAGCTATCCCCCCACATACATGTTTATAAGTCTCGGGGGACCCAGGGGTGCCTGTGAGAGGCTAGTTAAAGAGCATGGCATGCTAATGGCTTGAAAAGGATATGAATAGAGGGGCGACTGGAAGGCAGCCATGGCTGAAATGACAGACACACACACACAGATGAACACAAGCACTCTCATTATGCCTGCCCCTCACTTTCTATTTTACATGCTCACTCTCACACATCTGTGTATGATTAGGTTTTGTTTAGGCTACTTGTGTTACTCTCAAAAGAGGGTAGTATTGGCTGAAATCCAGAATGAATGTGCCACCTTTTTATTGTCTGTGGTTCACTCCCATCCATCCATACCTCACATCCCACACCTTTTTTCTTTCTTAGGTAAACGCTTATTAATCCTCTGCTGCACGGCATGTGTGCAGCGTCTGATATAGGATATGTAATTAGGATCTATAGTCCTTTTATTTCCCCGTGAAGACTGGTGGTAAAGTGAGTATTTGGAAATGCTGTGGTTGCGTACATTGGTTTTGATTTGGAAATGTATGTGACTTTCACAATCCGTATGACTCACTGCTCTGCCCCATATTTTGCTCTGTTTCAGAGGTTGAACTTAACAGCTCTCTTCCTCTGCTTTTAGGACCTGTCCTGCATTGATGACCTCTCCACAAACTCTCTGTTCTCCTCTCCGCCTGACTCTCTGTCCGAGTATGCTGATGCCCAGTCCTTCATCAGCCCAGACAAACTGGACACTGTGCCCACCCTCTGGGACATCAACACTAGTACCACCACCACACCAGCACAGAGCCAGCTAGAGGTCAGTAGCAAGCACTCCCACACGTATCAGAAACACTGATTAGCACTCCAACAGCCCATCTTGCAACTATTGTGTAATACTACAAAACTTGTTTGCATGTATGTACTGGGGGCTGTGGACACTCACCAGTGAGCAATGGTCAGATTGCCCCTCTTGCTGTAAACATTAGTGCTTCTCTGGCTCACTGCCACATTTCACTCTCAGGTGGGACTTTTATAGTGTAGGTGGGATCGTGTTCATTCTTCTGAACATACAAAAGAGGCCAATACCATCCATACTACAACTCCATTTCAACCCAGGCATCAGTGGAATCTATACACTGAAAACAATGGTTTTCACATTGACTTCTTGATTTCTTTTTGATATAAATCAGAGTACATTTATTTTTGTTGCCTTCTGAAAGCCTTTTATGTTTTCCTTTTCATTCTGCCCTCATTTCATCCATTATGTTTCCCAGACACACAGAGCTTTATCTGCCTTTTGTTGTTGTCACTGGCTTTTCACCGCCAGACAACAAATTTCATTTTGTTGAGTGCTGCTCCATCAGACATCCATGTCAACTGCCCACACGCTCTCATGCACATGCATATACAGACAACACAGACATTCAGTGATTGTTAATGTTTTTTTTTTGTTTCTTTTTTTCCTATGCATTTGGCACTGCTTTTATTTGTGTTTGTATTTCTTCATTTTATGTTTTGTTGACAGCTGAATGGCACCGGCAGGTTTCATGGCTTGGCCAGTTTGGATGATATAACTGCTATTATCAGCACCCCACCTTTAGGAGGATTCCAGGTAGCCACACCGATCTCTCCAATCTGATGTTAAACTGAAACCAAGCTGAATGAGCCTAATCAATGGCAATTCTCAGTGATGCACAGATATTCAGATAATGTTTTACTGTATGTCTAATGTGCAGCTGTTATTGCCCTGTGTGTTTGCAATACAAGATAAGGCTTAGATTGTTTTCATGGCAACATAACATGTCACTAATCTAAGACAGAGGGCCTCATTTTGATAGTGCAGTAGATGAAAGTAGTAGTACGTGATGAGTGAAATTATAACGCTTGTGCCTTCTTTGGCAAGTCTGTATTACCCCAGATGATGAAAGCATTGCTATGTACTGCACACTGCATAGAGAACAGATTGTTCCATGTACTGCATTATTTTTTTTAAAAATGTTTATGTGATGAGAATAAAGCTAGTGTAACATTGACCTGTCTGTCAAAATGGGACCCTTTGCATTTCCAGTGCCTCAGATAACATTAATCTGACTGAATATGTAAAGCACACTTTTGTTACCAATGTTTCAAAGCTCTCATTCATTCTGCTTCAGCTGGTTTTATGCACCGTTCAATCTTATTTGCTTTTTAAATGTTGCCCTAGTTAACACTTCTTGACAAGATGCACCGTGCTATCTTTTTACTAACTACTCACTGCCTCTGACTTTTAGTTACAATCTCTTTTTTACCTCCTCTTCATCTAAGCTGAAACAACAAGTGTAACTCCCAAATATGGCCATTATTAATGTGAATTATATTACTGAAGTCTCTTTGATGTTACCAGGCTCCGAGGACCCAGCCGCCACCAGAGGAGGAAGAGGATGCTGAGGAAGAGGAGACAGAGGAACTGGGACATGTAGACACATATGCTGAGTACAGACCTTCCAAATGTAGGTCACTAGACTCAATGTCAACATCCTGTTTCCTATTAATGAATCTACATTTTTCTTCTTACTATGACAACACTTTAATGCAGTTTGCTATTAACAGGTTTGCAAATTTCCCCCCTCTTTAAACTGGTGTTGTGTTTTTTTCCTCTCTTCAGCCACTATAGGAATTTCTCATCCTGACATAGTGGTGGAGACAAACACACTATCCAGTGTCCCTCCTCCTGACATCACATACACTCTGTCTATCCCTGAGTCAACTATTAACTGTGGCCTGCTGTCCGCTCTGCAGCTAGAGGCCATCATCTACGCCTGCCAGGTACACATACACAGGCTCACATACACACCGTATATAATGCACTATATTTCATGAGAAATATGAAAGATTTATATTTTGGTTATGCGGGCATCTTTGTTCATGCATTTGCTCTTTGTGCACCCTCAGCAACACGAGGTTATCCTTCAGAACAACCAGAGGGCGGGCTTCCTGATCGGAGATGGGGCAGGGGTCGGAAAGGGACGCACTGTGGCAGGAATCATCCTGGAAAACTTCCTTAAGGGAAGGAAGAAAGCACTATGGTAAGAGATTTACTACTCGGATAGACCTCATCTTAAAACCAGTTTCATTGGGTTTCAAAATTTCATTCATATGATTGTGTTTTGTATCCAGTTGTCTGCCAGGGCAAATTGAGCATGTAGGGGCTAGTATGTGCAGAAGAGTCTGCTTTATTACTGACTTTCCTGTTCCTGCCCTTAGGTTCAGCATATCCAATGACCTGAAATTTGATGCAGAGAGAGATCTCAAAGACATAGATGCACCGAATATTCCTGTGCATGCCTTAAACAAGGTGAGTTCAGGTGGAATTGTCGTGACAAGCTGTTAAATGTTATATAAGTTATATGTGGATCCGAGCAGAAAATTAAAAATCTTTATTTGGTGACTTGTGTGGCTCTGTAAATGTTCATATATATCTCACGAATAGCACTCTCATCTTTCAAATGTTTGATCTGTTATTGTAGATTAAGTATGGAGACACAGCTACCTCAGAAGGAGTCCTGTTTGCAACATACTCTGCGCTGATTGGAGAGAGCCAGGCAGGAGGGCAGCACCGGACAAGAATTAAACAGATCCTAGATTGGTGCAAGCCAGACTTTGACGGAGTTGTATCCTTTCATTTTAACAACCTCACATCTAACAGTTTTCTAACACAAATTGGCATTCCATGCCTGCATTGTTTGCCCTTGACCTTTCCCCACTACAGATTATTTTTGATGAATGCCACAAAGCCAAGAATGCCACATCTACAAAGATGGGCAAGGCAGTGCTTGACCTGCAAAACAAGCTGCCACTGGCCAGAGTGGTGTATGCCAGTGCCACAGGTAGGCTGACACACAAACAAACACTCTCACATGTAATGCAATACAACAGGATTTAATATATATTTTTGTCATCTCTGCCGCAGGTGCCTCTGAGCCAAAGAACATGATCTATATGAGCCGCCTGGGAATCTGGGGTGAGGGCACACCCTTCAGAACCTTTGATGACTTCCTGCACGCCATCGAGAAGAGGTTTGTAGGGTGACATGCTACAGAATTTCACTCAGAAGAAGCATTATGTTTTCCGAAAGCCTTCATAGCTTCAAATCGCTGTGCTTACTGGAAAATACCTTACAATCAGTTTGTGGAAATGTCTGGTTCACCCGTGATTGAATTATATTGAATAATTGATGTTTGTATACAGAGGTGTTGGTGCCATGGAGATTGTTGCCATGGACATGAAAGTGAGCGGGATGTACATTGCCAGGCAGCTGAGCTTCTCAGGGGTGTCTTTCCGCATTGAAGAGATCGGACTGGACAGTGACTTCAAACTGGTGTATAACAAAGCTGCCAAACTGGTGAGTGTCATGTGTATTCTTATGGTAATTATGTGTGACATAAAAAATTTAAAACAGTATACTTTGAAGTGACTATTCACATCTGGAATCTGTCCAGTGGGCGGAGGCGTTGCAGGTGTTCATGCGTGCAGCTGATGAGCTGGGCCTGGTCAGTAGGAAGTCTCTGTGGGGGCAGTTCTGGTCGTCTCACCAGCGCTTCTTCAAATACCTCTGTATTGCTGCCAAGGTCCGCTGCCTGGTGGAGCTAGCCCAAAAAGAGCTGGAGGCCGGAAAGGTCAGCACAACACAGTCTTGAACACTGAGTCATATATTATGTATAATCTAGAAGACTATAAATGACCCAGAGGGAGATCCAAGAACTGAAATTCTATAGATGTTAAATGGGGAGAACTGCTGAATGACTGTAGGGACAGAATGATGTTTCTTTTGTAAATTAATGCTCTTCTGAAGCCAAAACTTTGCTTTGTCTGAATACGAACAGTGAAGGTTTGGATGTTATTATGTGCCATCATGATGCCAGGAATGAGTCCACAATAGAATTGTCCTGTTTGGTTGTTGATGTGTATTTGTTTCTCTCCACCACAGTGCATCGTTATTGGGCTGCAGTCTACCGGAGAGTCTCGCACCAGAGAAGTCCTGGATGAGAATGACGGGCACCTCAACAGATTTGTTTCTGCAGCAGAGTAAGTGAAAAGGAATATTTTGCCTGTTGGTTTGTTTGTTTCTATGTTGATATATTTATTTGACAGACTATTCAATAAAAATGACAATGTCTTCACTGAGTTACTGTTGCAGCGAAATGCTCACCCACAGCAGCAACGTTTTGCAGGAAAACAGGAAATGCTTGCATTTCCTTGATACCTTTTACCCTGTGTAGAAGTGTTGTTATCTGTTTACTCTTAGCCATAGCAGTCTGTGGGTTTCTTCCATTTTATATTGTTGCTTCATCAAACTGCTCTATGGTTTTCCAATTTTAAGGAGAACATGTCCTCACCACATACATTCTATAAGTATTCAAGCCACACAGTAGTACGTCCTCACTGTTTAGCCTCAATTAAACCAAACGATGTCTTTAGTTATAAGCAGCCATTTAAATAACAAACAACTCATCCAAGAAAAACAAGGAAGGTACAGGGTGCTGAGTGCTCTGAACGTTTCACAGCAGACATGCCTGAATGAGCATATAATATCGCACACAACATGTTCATCTGCCTGTCAACACCTGAGGAATGTAAAGTGTCTTAACTGCCCCTGTATTGTCCTGATCGTTTTGCTGTCAGAATAAAGGTTTTGCTCTGTTTCTTCTCTTCATCGCTTTCCTTTAGGGGAGTTTTCCAGTCACTTGTAACAAAACATTTCCCTTCAGAGAAACAGAGGCGAGAGAAGGCACCGGGGAATAAGAGAAAACGTAAGTGAAGAGGATGCAGTTGTCACACCATGCCAGCATGTGTACCCCTAAATAGTATTAGAACAATTCCCGTATTATGTTTTTCACTATTATTGTATGTAGCCAGTGCTCAGCTGACATGTTACAAATTTGCCCTGCAGTCTAATTTAACAGCTAACAGAGTTGTTGTATATATTTATACATTTGAGTGTATCTGGTTGGTTGCATTCCATCTGGCAGCCTTCTTTCTCAGTGAAACTTTTTCTTACAATCTAGCATCTATTTCTTGGCCTCTCATACAAATTATACTACAAAAAGTGCAAGTGATTTTGAGCCGTACTCCTTGTTTCGTACTCTAATATCATGTTGTGGCTTTCATCCAGGGAAGCCTAGAGGTCGCCAGCCCAAGGTACCCAAGCACACCATGGACACTGGCGGTGTGATCAACATCAGCGATGACAGCAGTAGTGACTCCGATGGCATGGACACTGATTCCAACTCCTCACCAGACTCCCTGCTAGACAATGATGATGTCATCTTTGTGAACCACACTAGCTGCCAGACAGGTAGGGAGGTGTATTTTCTTCTTCTTTAGTTTGTGTTGAACACACTTTGGCTTTTTCTGGAAGTGTCTCAATGAAACTGATGCATGTGTAGACAATGGAATTACTGTCCCTCACTAACGTGACACTGTAACCTCCCATAGCCTGTTATTTTTATGACTCTTTCCTATTGTGGTTACATGTCCACTCTGCTTCCTATTCACAGCCCGGATAGAGGAGATGAAGCAGGGCCTCCTCATCAAAATATCCATACTGGGAAAAGAACTACCTCTCAATACCTTGGACGAACTTATCGATAAGTTTGGAGGACCAGATAAAGTATCAGAGGTACGAGCTTTAGCCACTTAACTAGAAACACTCTGGCCATGGGTATCTGATAAGCTTCACTTGTCACCACATAAATCAGTGTTCACACACAAGCACAAACAATAAACATGAATATTTTTTCTGCAGATGACTGGTCGTAAGGGTCGTGTGGTGCGACGTCCTGACGGCAGCGTCCGTTATGAGTCACGGGCTGAGCAGGGCCTTACCATCGAGCACATTAACATCAAGGAGAAAGATCGCTTCATGGGTGGAGAGAAGGTCAGATATGCCTTGCATGTAAAAATGAATGTCTTGATTGACTGCAAACAATTTGTTTCTTTATGAAAAACATTCAGTAAGATCTCCACAAATAATCCAAACCTGTTTCCTCCAGTTGGTGGCCATCATATCAGAGGCGGCCAGCTCTGGGATTTCCCTGCAGGCGGACAAGCGAATTAAAAACCAGAGGCGCAGGGTCCACATGACCTTGGAGCTGCCTTGGAGTGCAGACAGGGCCATTCAGCAATTTGGTGAGTCAGGAAATCTTACAATGAGCTTTTCAGAATTAAAGAGGAGTAAATGCTTGAGAATAAGACTGAAAAAAGACGTGTTTCTTATTTCCCATTAAAAGCAGCATCATGTAATTGACAGGGGCACTTTTGGTGGACAAACTCTTTCAAGCTAATTTAAAGTTACTACTGTTTGTTGGGTGTTACATGTAAGTCGGTATTATTTTACCTATTTATAACGTTGTTACTGAAAAATAATTCACTACAACTCAACTTCCTGCTTTCAGTTATTCCACATGGTGTGGTCTAAACAACACACACACACACAGACCATCACAGAGTAGTGGATTAATTATCTCTTTGCAGCAGTTAGCAAACTGTGTAATTATTCATTCTGTCCATTATCAGCCTTCCTGCTTGGTGTGAAACTTGTTGTTTAATTGTTGTTTGGCAGGTTAGTGTTCACACACACACACACGCGCACGCACACATTGTACACACAGACAGTCATCGTTATTTCCTCATAAGAGATTCTATGGAAGTCTCCTGGACTTTCATAGAAAAATCTTTTGGAATGTTTTTGGGTTGTTTGTGAATAACACACTGATCAAAGAGGGGATCTTCGCTTTGGGTGTAAAGATCAGATTTCATTTGATGTTGCAGATCTTGTCATGTCACCAAGAACGTGCCCTTCTTACTTTTCTAATCCTGATTATTTATCCATTCTTTGAGTGGAAGCAGCTTGTGTCATTTTGTTTTGTCTGTTGAAAACCAGAGATGTTGCACATAAAGTAACACAAAGATAAGTTGGTGTGAAAATGATTGTCAAGGATATTTTATTTAATTTCATTCATCTAGCTAGATATCTGTTTGAAAGCATCACAAGCATGGCTTTGTGTGCTCTTCCATCTTTGTTGTAAAAAATTGTATTGTAAAATAATTGATTTCAGCTTTAAGGAATTAACGAAGCACATTGAAAAATGCATTCAGGCTGTTGTCCTCATCTCTTTTACTGTTTTTGTTGTATACAAAAAACTGCCTTACCATCTTTTCCTTGTCTTTCCAGGTCGCACCCATCGGTCCAATCAGGTGACAGCCCCGGAGTACATCTTTCTCATCTCAGAGTTGGCTGGGGAGAGACGTTTTGCCTCCATTGTGGCTAAGAGACTAGAGAGCCTGGTAAATATCATATCCTTCTAGATGTGTGTGTGTGTACATTACAGCTGCTCTTCTTATTTTGCAAAATGTTTTGTCCCATATTTGCTTTATTTTTTCTTTTATTGGAATGGAATCTTTCTCATGGGAAAATAGTCCTTTTCATCTTGTTGTCTTATGGAGTGTGAGAAAAGTCATTCTACTGTAAACCGGGAGGAGAGGATCTGTGTTTTGTGTTTATTGATTGCTCTGGGTTACCATTGACACTGCCATTTGCTTCCTCACCCTGCGCTCACCTTCTGTCCTTCCTGTTTCCTGGGGTATTCCCTAGTCTAGAAGCTCTCTATAAAAGTCTCTTATTGTTGGTTCGCTTGAAGTTACATCAACTTGTCTCCACAAACCTCAAGAGATTCTGGGTCTTTCCCTTCTCCAGCTCAATAATGTAAAACTGAATAAGTCGAAAAAGCAAAGCAGCTTCTCTGGATAATTTATGAGTCTAGGTTTATTTTCCATAATTATCGATGCATTTCAGCACTAGCAGTCATTTATTTCCATCATGACACAGCATGATAGTTCTTTTGGGAAAAGGGCAATGGGCTGACGGTTCCAGGAAGTCCATCCTGTGTTTGCCAGGCATATTTGGTAAATCTGCATCAAGAATAAGTCACATCTCGTCTGCCTGCCTGAACCTGATACAACAGACTTACTCTGTAAGTCTTGTAGCTGAATACCTTATCTTAGCTGACTCCAGATCAGCAGTGAAGTCAGATTTGGTTAAGACATCCCTTTGTTTTGGTATCGCTAGGCATTTTTCTGTGTGGGCAGAGCAAGCAGCTGGCTACAAGAGTTGTTTCCTGTTGATTTCACTTCTTCTAAATTTCCTTTTACCAAAAGTAAAGACTGGGATCTTATATAACCCCAGCAAAAGTTAACTAAAGAGTGTTTTTAAATGATCTTTCTCAATCCACTTTTGTCACTTTGCAAAAGTTTGCTTGAAGTCTTGAGGCACAAAATGATACTAAAGAAAACGTTTTGCTTCATGCCATAGCCTCCACTGTTTCCTCTTGATAATACCCTGGGCAGAGTCCAGGCTGTGTAGTCACACTATCTGGTGTGTGTCTGTGTGTGTAATGAAACTTTCACATGCTGCTGTTTGATGCAGAGTAAATGTACCTGCATCTAAAAGAGACCACTGTCACAGGTTAAATCCCTTCTTGTTGGACTGGGATTTTTAGCTGTACTGTAGTTCCATATACGTGGCTAGTAAACCACAGAGTAACGTTAGGCCTATTACATGTATTTGCCAAACATAGTTGTAAGATCATATAAAGTGGTGTCATTGTAAAGGATTTATGTATTTTGCCAAATTATAAACAATTATTGCAATAACATACACTCCACAGTCTTGTTAAATACTGTATCTCACATTTAAGAATTTATGAATGGGAGGGCTCAACATCCACGCCATTACCTATTGTAAGGTTTTAGTAATCCTATAATAATTGAATAGTATGCATTTGTGTAGTTATCCTTTTGGTATTATAAAAATTCATATTCACCCATTCGTAACTAGGCTGAGCAGTAAAGTCAGGTTGGATAATGATGTCATGTAATGATAATCAACAGCAAGCACAGATTTATCCCATGTCACCGTGTCCGTCTGTATTCGTGTGATGATGCCTAGTAAAAGCCTGATTAACCTAATACTAATAATGAAAATAATGTTGCTAATCCACTTTACAGGGTGCATTAACCCATGGAGACAGAAGAGCCACAGAATCCAGAGACCTGAGCAAGTACAATTTTGAGAACAAGGTAGGCAAATTTTCAAAACTCTGAAAATAATATTCCAACCTTTAAATGTCAAAAAAAAAAATGTTTTCAACTGAAACTGTTCTTCTCACTTTTAGTAGTATACAGGCTCTCTTATGTTAACTGTTAATTTGCGCAAGTTGCTTTCTGAAATGGAAAAAAATGGAAATGGAATGTGTCTTTACCAATCACATGTTCCTTTTCTTGCAGTATGGTACCAAGGCTCTAGATAAAATCACCAAAGCAATCCTTGGCCACATAGAGAACAAGGTGCCCCCTCCCAAAGGCTACCCTGCGGGTGATTCCATGTTCTTCAGAGGTATATTTGGCTGTCAGCATGTGGAAACCAAGAACAGCTTCACCAGCACAAGGTTTACTGTGACTGATCAGTGAAACGATTGTGTCTTTCTTTATTTCAGACATGAAACTTGGAATGATGGATGTGGGCATCTTTTGTAGAGAGTCTCGCTTTGGGATCAGTACTGAGAAAGGTAAGAGTACCCAAGAGGCATGCAGGCATGTTTTATGCCAGTATAATTCAGAGGAATACGTCAACTCAGGCAACCTACTTCACAATTTAACTGAGCTGTCTTCTGTGTTCATTAACTGTTCTGCGTTGTGTCTTTATCCCAGACTGCAGCATCACCAAGTTCTTAAATCGCATCCTGGGCCTGGAGGTCCACAAGCAGAACTTTCTCTTCCAGTACTTCACTGACAACTTTGACTACCTAATCGAGAAGGATAAGAAGGAGGGCAAATACGACATGGGAATCCTAGGTATGGAGATCAAGTGTCACTCAAAACGCTGCATGGTTTTAGGTTTTACAGAAATCCACTATTTGTGATCCAAAATGTAAGCATAACGTTGCCCCAAACACCAAAAGTAAAAATACAAGATTAGAATCTATATAATCTACTAGAATCCATTTTTGTCAATACGGACAAACACTATATAATAATGCACGTTATTAATCAATTATTTATCAGTAAAATTATAAAACACGGACAATCGTTGCTGTTTGTTTTTTTTGTTATCACTCAGCACACCTTCAATTGGATTGAGTTGAAAGGAAATGTGGCTCCTAATCTGCTAATGTGAATAATTATTTTAAACACTTGTTCTCTTGTGGCTCTGACAGACCTTGCCCCGGGCAACGATGAGATCTATGAGGAGAAGCAGGAAACGTTCTTGACAGTTGGAAACCCTCAGGATGGACAGGTTGTTCTCTATAAGGTAGGCATAACCTCATCTCAGGTATATTGTTAGATGGTTTTCTTGAAATATGTTGTACATCACTGATTCACCTATATTATGAGAGTATCATTACTGTGGGCAGAATACCATTATTGTATCATATCTTGAGTTAGCCTGGCATGTCCGGCCCTGGATATAGGAGCCAAAATAAGAAACCAAGAACAGACCAGCAATATTGTGTCGCCCAGCTGGGTCTGTATGTAAGATGTAGTGGCCACCAGAAGGTCACATCACCTAAGGATATGACCATCTTAATCTTGTAACTGCATGAACACTGCTTTGTTGTGTCTGTCAAGAAAGCTCGAGCATTACGAACCAGAAGTGATTCTATGCAGATCCAAAAAATGCTAATCTTGTGCTCTGTCTTTGGAGTAAAATCCAGTAGGGCTTGCTGGCTCCCAATAGACCAAAAACAATGACTAATGACTAGGAATATGAATTCATTAAGATTTCCATGACGAGGTTTGCACTGTGCAAGTTTTCTGCTTACAAAGAGGCCTGGTAGCAGTAAGACTGTGATCACACAGGTTTAGCCCAGGGCTGAGGGGCCCATGTAGACACTAGTAGGAGGTGGTAACAGGATAATTACTGATATCTTCTGCTTTTAGCTGTAGGCTGCAGACTAACCTACATTTGACATTTCAAAGTTGGCAGGCGGGCAGAATGCTGCACAGCTAGGACCAGTTTAGCAAGTATAGAGAGCGACATAGTGTCGGAGGTACTTCCATGACTGGTACATGATGAATTGTATTCACTTATACTGTAAATCTGTTTTTAGATATATGTTAGATTTCTTTTGGGTTTATATGTAAGAGTCTGTCTCACCTCCAGGACTGCAGTGTGCAGTTGCATAGCTGCTTGGTTATTCCTCTTTTGCAGCGCATGATGCTGATGACTCTGATGCTTTTTGCCCATGTAGATCAGCGTGGACAGAGGTATGCCCTGGGAAGAGGCCTACAACAGGTCACTGAAGCTCAATGGTCCTGACGATGGATTCTACCTGTCCCTGAAGGTGAGTCCATGTTATAATAAGCAAACAACGTGAGGTCTAATATAAAAGACATAGTATGTATAGGAGTTATTATTATTTAATACAGGCTCACAGAATAGCAATTTGATGGCACAGGGGATTAAAAATATTTTGAAGACCGTGCAAATAATTCTCTCTGTGTGGCTTCTCCACAGCTGCGAGGTAACCACCCATGTGTGCTGCTGGCTGAGCAAGGACGAGGCAAGAACCTCATTCTCTACAAGCCCAACATTGGCAAGCAGAGTCACCCTGAGAGCCTGGACAACCTGCAGCAACGTTACCGGAAGGTAATTGGCTCGATTGTCTATTGATGTATCAGTTAGGCTAATAGTTGTGTCTGTATATCGGTCTATACTGAATAGTGTCTTCACACAGCAGAGAAATTAGTTTTTTTTAAATGTCATCTTGACATTTGCATTTTGATAAAAGGTCAGCTTTGAGTTTGCTTACATTGTCACAAATACAGTCTTTTGAGTCAAGACAACAATAGAAATATTTTAAAAAGCAACATTCTCAGAATATGAGGAAAGCTTCACTGAAGACAAAGCTGGACATTTTCGGGACTGACCTTTTCCTCTTAATCTGGAATTACTGTTTGTTGTGGGCTCTGATGCCCCCTCGTGGCCGTGGAAGAGAACTGCACCAGGCAACTAATCTATGCACTCTAATCATTGTAGCAATATACTTGTTTCCATTCACAACAGGGTGATGATCACCATAAGCCTAATGAACACTATTGTCATCTTCTTCTTGACACAATGATGTGTTATATGCGATGTAACTATGGTAGGGTACCTGGAAGTTAAAGACACCTCTTTATTACTGACGTTTATATGATGTTAAAGACGTATAAAGCCGTGTAATGGTGTTGCATCAAACTCTGGATATGATGGATCAATATGAAGTCTTTCTGATTTTGTTGTTGTACATTTCCTTTTCCAGGTGACTCCAGAGGAAGCCAAGGACAGCTGGGAAAACCAGTTCACCTTCTCCTTCAAGAAGTGTAGCCATGCCAACTGGTAAGTAGGAATCCACAATGTCCCTTGGGATTAATGGCTCAATGCATCCAATCAGGCTGGTAGTTATTAGGATTCAGTCAGGGTGGTTTTAAGGTCAGATGCCATTCCCAAGGATTTTCAGATCACCTGAGAACTAGTCATGAAGAAATAGCATGTGCCTTCGTCAACGGCTGACCAGTGAACTGGATGGAACAGTCCCTCAACCTGCCGTGCAGATTTGCATGAAATGTGTGGGCTCTTTTAAAATATTTGACTTTTTCTTTTCCGTCTCTCTCCCTAGGAATGGGAAGTGTAAGAAAATTGAGGAAGGCCAGGAGTGTCTGCAGGGCATGCGTCTCCGTCAGTACCACATGTTGTGTGGCGCGCTGTTGCGCGTGTGGAAGCGCGTATCAGATGTGGTGTCTGACATCACCAGCTCCAGCATCCTGCAGATTGTCCGCCTTAAAACCAAGCAGCACAACAAGCAAGTCGGTCAGTACATCCCCCTGAAACAAGTGATTTGCAGTTAACTAACACTGTGCACATTTTTGCTGTTTGTTAGAATATCTCTCACACTGTAGTTGAAATATTCTGTACACTTTGATAAAAGAGCTTCAGAATGTGAACTTGAATTAGCAGATGTCAGTGAGTTGTTTTGATGGTAAATAGGAGGCCACTGTGTGATGACAAATTGAGGAAATTAAATTGCTGTTCCTAGTTCCTTAATAGGAACTACTAAATGACACTTGTGAAATAATTTGACCAGAAATACTGAATATGTTGCAATTCAGCTTGACATCTATGGAAACAGTATGAGGCTGCTCGCTGGAGATGCAGTGTCTGGTGTATTTTCTATGTGCACTAAGACGTAAAGGAAAAATACACTATAGATATGTATCTTTACTGTTGTTGTTAATACACGTGTGGTGAAATCACCTTTAAATGAAATGGACTTTGTAGGAAGAGCTGGTTTTGGATGGTCACAGTCTTTACCTCAATGATAACTGGCATGACCGTACTCTCCATCTCTCCCAGGTATCAAGATCCCTGAGAACTGCGTGGCCCGTGTGCGTGAGGAGCTGTTGCTAATGGATGAGGAAGTGAAAAGGAGACGAAAGGAGAGGGAGCAGCAGGCTGTGGACCAGCGACTAGCTGAGGAGCGCAGGCGTAAAATGGAGCAGGAGAATAAACACCTCCTGCACAATCTGTACAGCCAGACGCCCATGCTTACCCAGTCCCTCGCTCAATCTATCGTCCAAACTCAGATACTCAAACAGAAACTGAACCAAAATGCTCATCAAAGGACACAGACTGGGAGCCTCTCTCTACAGCTACAGAGAATGCAAGCCCAAACCCAGTCCACTTTACAGCAGCCCTCCCAGAACTTAACCCTGTTGTCCTTACAGAGAAACTCTAGCCAAACCCAGCAAAGGACCCAAAACAGCTGGCCCAACAATTCCACTGCCTCCACCAACCAGGGCCCTCTGTCCAACACCGCTAGTCTCAGCTCCAGTTTGTCACAGTTTTACCCCCAGGCCTTTGTTTCCTCTTTTCCACAGCTGAAGAACCTTCCACTCCAACAGACCACACTGTCCTCCAAGGATCCCCTGGATGAGATCTTGGACCTGACTGTGAGCTCACCATCCCCCTCCCCAGACAGCACGGAGGGCGGACTGAATCTGGACAGCCTGGCAGGACACACTGCAGCATTCGGAGATGACTTTAATCTGGACTCTCTGATCTCTCAGAACGCAGCGAATGCCCAGCATGCTGCACAAATACAGCAGCCTCTTTTGCTACAACATCAGCAGCAGCAGCAAAATCTGCAGGCAACACAGCAGCAGAGTCACAACCTGCTGGCCAATCACCACCACCACCAAGACTTGTTATCGTTATCTTTGTTTGACATGCCCCTGTCTCCCCCGATGCCCACACAGAAAGCTAGCCCGTCATCCTCTACCTCCTCCTGCTCTTCTTCCACGTCCTCCACCTCTTCTGTATCACACAACCTTTCTCACGCCTCCGCCAGCCTCATGCCCACATCCACCCTCATCCCAACATCGTCCTCTCTCTTCTCCAGCCCATCCTCATCCTCCTCTTTGTTTTCCAACTCTTCCTCTCGCTTCACTTCCGCCTATCTCCTCCCCCAGTCAGATTCTCTTTCATTACCCAACGGCCACTGCAGCCCCGCCACTCTTGACGTCCGCGAGGCTCTGAACAGCATGCTACAGGCCGGGCCGGACCGCAAGTCTGTCATTCGGTACCTGCAACAAGACTAAGAGCTTAAACAGCAACAGCTCATCTGGACTTTGTTTTTGTTTTTTTTGTTTTGTCTTTTGAAGCAGATTGTGTCTTGCTCGCTGTTGTCTATGACCGCGACCCTCGGACCTACTCCCTCTTCCCCTCAGGGCCTATAGTCACGTCACTGCCTGTCCTGCGCTCGCTCACCCTTCTCTCTGTCCACCTGTAGCTTTCACCTGCTTGAGGCTGTAGAGGTGATAGCGGGCTCGATCAACATCAGATTTCTGCACCAAAGTGTGTCCTCCACAGTGAAAGGCAGCTGTAAAAACAAAGAAAAAACATAACTGTATTGTATTGAACATACGAGCTGTCAAAACAAAAGCTCATTCATTGAGGTGTGGAAAATCTTTAATAAACCTCCCGCTGCTGATTTTACGAGGTATGATTGGTGAAGTTGCTGGAATCTCTAAATGCCTTTCACCAGTTAAAACCACATCTTTCGACTTTGCTTTACTGTTACTTTGCTTCATGGCAGTTTGTCTTGACTAAAACAAGGCTGTATGCAAGGCTTGGTTTGAGTGAAACAAAAGATAGTATTGAACTGGAAGATGAGAGGAAAAACAGATTAAATCTTTTAGCTGATTAGCCATGAAATGCCTCAGTTTTCTTTTTTTTTTCCTTCTACATGCTCCCTCTTGTTTCTCTCCCTACTTGTATTAACACTAGTGTGAGGAAAAAGGGAGAGGAAGAGCAGTCTGCTGTTGCAAACAGTGCCTTTGGAGAAATCTATAAATGCAGTCTTTAAAAATCCATGTAGCCTAATGTATAGATTTGTACTCTTGAGCATTGGTTTTCATTTTAATTTAAATATGGTATATTTGTATTTTAACTTTTAGCCCCCTCAGTCATTCAGTTAGTTGTTGCTGGTGGTGTGTTTCAGGAAGAAGCCTCCATTAAACCTGTATTGTCCTTTTTACTGTGTCCTTCTGTCCCTGGTGATATGAGGTCAGTGTGGCATGGATTATTGCGCAGCATGGATAAAAAAGAATTTCCAAACATTTGATCACCCCCCCTTTTTTTTACCTGACAATAACATTTAGTGATATGACGCCTGGTTTGATTTGATTTTGAATTTCTCAGGAAAGTCTTGAGTGCGTTGTTGTTGTTGTTTTGTGTCATTTTGACCAACACCGATATGAAATATTGTTTTAAGTCTAATTACAGTGGATAAGAAAGAGTTTCAAGTTTTTATTGTCTGGAGGTCTGAAAAGAAAAAAAGTTTTTAAACTAAAGCTTCACTTTGATAATTGCCGAAAGTCTGAGACAAATTTCCATTTCCAAGGATAAAAAAACATTTGAAGCGTGTGTAGACTTGTCATTTTCGCTGTGTTTGATAGATCATATTTAAAAACCTGTGAGATCTGGCCATCTTTGTGTGAAAAGGATGCACTGTAGTTGGATAATGACAAAATGCCGGGATAAGTTCAAGTGATTAAAAAGCAATAAAACCATATTCTACATTTGTTATGAAGCATAAATGCCTAAGTACTGTTTACGCTCAACAGGCAAAGCTTTGTGGTTACCTTTGCATGGTATGAATCTTCTTTATGTTGTGCTTCATAGTATTTTAGTTGAACAGATTCTGAAATTCATACAACCTTTTCTATAGTTAGTTTTCATGGGATGAACGCAATGTGTTCTTGATGTTTTAGTCATTGTTATTAAAGTTATTGTTATTTATATTTAAGGGATATTTAGATTTTAGATGTTATCCTGCTTATTAGAATAGTTAACGAAATGTTTGGTCAGGGAGGTTTCTAGTTTTCAAGATTACTATAAAACAAATTCTATTATAACCTGCCACCAAATAAGATTGCACTGTTCTGTACTGCTGTACAGTGTCTGGATTCATTTCTGCTCATTTCAGTTTTGCTTTTCTCAAGTAGAATTGTTTCTCCAACTTGTAGACCTTCGTCAGGCCTTCAGTTTGCAGAGAGATACCAAAGTGTTCCACAGACACCCCTAAAGTTACTGGCTCTAAGATATCAGAACTTTTATCAATCTCAGGAAGAATCCCACAAGCGGTGTAATGGCGGGTTGTTAGCAGAAATTTATCATTTCCCCTTATAACAGTGGTGAAACTAACCAATACATGTGCTATTTTCTTCTTAACTCTGTGCTGTGACTCTTGCTGTATTTATGTTTTAGACTTAATGTGATGGGTTTGTTGTTTGTCCTTGTGAAAATGTCAGTGATTCTACATGTTTATGCCTTCTTAGGGCAAAGATCAAAGGCTGTTTCTTTTTCAGGAGCATTCTTTTTCTGTGGACAGTTTTATTTTTATTCGTGTTGCAGTTGTCGGACATTTACTTCAAGTTAAAGCTGACAGAATTTTGAGTCGATTGGCACTTGGATTATACTGAAATGTGCAATTGATCTGTCCAAGACTTTACTCCCCCTCCCTCAGTGTAACAGATGTTTAGGCTTAGACTGACTCACAGTATCTCAAGATTCTTGTTAACGCTTCTTTATTTTGCAGCCTCTTATTGTAGCATGTTTTCACTCATACCCTTGTTAATTCCACATTCCGAGACATCAGTCTGCAAAAGACTTGCCTTCGATTTTGTGTTTTATTTTCACACAAATAAAGCTTTATGCATTTGAGGGATATGAACCGCATTTCTAGGAAGAAAAAGCTTTTTTTTTTTAAATAAACTTTTGTTAGTGTATTTAGGCCTTTTATCAGTTTACTATGTTGCACTAAGAATGGCATAATCAAGTTACTGTTCTCTTGTTGGTTATGATTGAGCGTTGCAAGCTAGTTGTGCTTCTGATCTTTGATGCATAGCTCTGTATACTGTAACCATCTCTCATGTCTCTCCACCATTATCATTTGCATATTATGTTGTCACTCAAATAATTTATTGCTAACAAAAAATTAAACAAAAAACATGCTACTGATTGTATGTATTTTTAAACAAAGCCTATTTTTTCTGTAAAAAAAGAAACTGTGTTCAGCACTTTTATTCTGGGTTGTGCTTTTATTTTCTATATATTTATAATTTAGATCCAAATGTATATATTGTAAAATTTGTGCCTTTCGACTAATTCTTTAAAAAGGTTTTCTACTCATTTAAGGAAGGACTATATGAAATTGCAATCTTAACTTTGTAAACAAATAAAAACTTGAAGATTGCTAAAATTGAGTCTTTTGTTCTTGTGGGTTGTCCCATTCTTCCATGTCCAGTTTAGTAAAAGTCCTTTGTCATAACTGCTGGAGGTTTATTGTGGGTTCATGTAGGAAGAGGCAGCATGTGTGATGTCACTCATTTGTTTAAACAAGTAAAGAAAATTGACTGAAGAGATGAAATAGAGCATAAATAATAAGTGAAGGTAGAACTGTTACCCTACAAACATCTGTACTCAGTAGCCAACAACAAACTTAAGGTTCACGCACAATATGAACATAACTAGTTTCTGCCAGTGATGTGCTGCAGTTTCACCTTAAACCTGGGCATCATTTGACGAATGTCACACAGCCATGGATGAATTAATCCAACACGTCCACTGGATACAGACCCCAGGGCCCTATAAGCCAGAGCCCTTGTGTCAATGGACTGTTAATAATGTTTCTTGAGTCAATTGCCAAAAGTCAAATATCAGTCTGAAATATCTTCACTTTGATCATGTCATAGCAAAGGCATTTTGGAGAGGGGTGATGGCAGGGCCAGGTAGGCTATGGGGCTTTTTAGGCATGTGTGCCTATGGGCATATCATCTATTCAGTTTTATTTATATAGGGCCATATCATAAAACAGTTATTTCATAGCACTTGTTAATATAGAGCAGATCTAGACCAACTCTAGAGTCTAGGGATCTGTGCATGCAGTACACTTGCTACACATCATTTAGAACAATTTTACAGTTGCACTTTAGACTAAGTTCACTTAGTATAGCAATAACACGCCATTTAAGGAAGTAAACTGTTATAAAATAAAGTTATCAGTTTTACATTTTAAGTGTAGGCTGTCCATTGTACTATTCTAGTTTTCAAAGAACAACAACCCAAACAAAAGACATAAATTGTGACTCTGTCTGACAGTAGCAGAAAAAGCCCGAGAAACACCCCAATTCGTGATCATTTAATTGTACCGTGTGATTTTACAAGTGAAACGTGTTTCTTATCGCAACCAAAACTGGGAGGAGAACTTATTTATGAGGAGGACCAACTTCCGGTTGGTGACGCTGCACCGCGTGATGACGCTGTGAAACTCACCTGTACGCTGGGCCGTCGACGCCACGCCTCCACACCTGTCTTCGAGATTTACAAGATTTAGATTTAGATTTAGGAGACAAGTTTCCCCAACTCCTGGGACAGTCAACGCGAGCAAGTGAGACTTCAAAGAGGAGTTGAGTTCTGTTTTTTAAACTTGGGACGAGTCGTCTGAGAGTGACGGACGCGCAACACTTCCGCCCAGAGAGAGAGGCAGTTTACAGGTACGTTAGCTTCACTGCTGTCAAATGTTTCCTGGTACACAGGTTAGAGAGCGTGGCTGTCAGTCCACACCATCAGTCTGGGGAGGGGAAGGAGGAGTTCAAGAGAAACATGTTAACAACTGGAACCTTTGGCTGAAGTAATTTGAAAGATAACTATGTGTTTTTGTGTAAGTGACACAGCCTCTACCTCACCTCAAGACGGTTTAGCAGCTAGCCACGGAGCTAGCGTTGAGCCTCTACAGGCCCCATATAGCTCGTGGATCTATGGCTTCAGTCAGTACTCCATCGTCATGAGTTGGCCGTGGACAGTTTGTTAAATACAATATTTTGCTGTGTGGTTTATATAATTGACAGGATATTTGATGGCGTTACTAAGCTAGCTAGGTAGTTTTGTATTTACTCAGGTGTGTGTGTGTGTGTGTGTGTGTGTGTGTGTGTGTGTGTGTGTGTGTGTGTGTGTGTGTGTGTGTGTGTGGACTGTCAGCTGCAAGCCCCACTTTCCTCACCTTACTGGTTCTGCCACACATGCAGGTTTCTACCTGCCTGCCAGAGAGTTTCACAATAGTTTCGACTCTGCATTCTCTAACAGCTGCGTCTTCCTTTTTACTTGACTCCAGCAAGTGTATTTACTGATACACTGTTTGATTAAGGATGACCCAAGTGTATTTAAACTCTTAAGCGCTTGCTGCTCTGGAAAGTCCCATATGACATAAAAGGTGCTTCAAGTTTTGAGTCCCAGATTTTGGCTCTAGCTAAGTCTCTTGGGATTTTTGAATTTAAATCCTGCGTTAAATCAAGCTTTCATGATCAGACGTTTTCTGTCGGGAACCATCATCTGCACCATTGCAATCTAACCTGCTTGAAGAGAACTGTGTGTTTCTGTGGGTGACATGTTTAAAATCCTCTTTCTAGCAAATCAAAGTACATCATCACATTGATTCCATGCCCAACCCTAATTAATATATATCATAAAAATGTCTGATTAATTTATTTAACAGGCGTTTTCACACTGACAGACTGAGGTTATATGCTTGAGATTGTGAACCACATTTGTGTTACACATCGTGCACTTGTTATTGTATTACATTTCACATTCCAGTTGGTTTAATATTAAAACCAAGCATAAAAGACTAAATTGCATTTGATCTCTATATCCTTTTGAGTTTAAGTTTATTCATGAAGGTCTTTTCATGCTGATAGTTTGTTTTTTGTATTGTTAAAGAGTGAATCAAAGTGTGTGTGTGTGTGTGTGTGTGTGTGTGTGTACGTACGTAACCCAAGTGAAGACCTCTGTATGGGAGTCCAGGTATAAAGTGGGCATTTGCAGTACTTAAACACTGTTGACAGTATTTGCTTTGAGTGTGAGCGGAGGCTACAAAGCCCTGCCCTGTGTAATTACAGCCACTCTGTGGGTTTCTGTAAACCTCTGGAGTATTTGTCTTTCAAATCTCCAACACAGGAAAGCCTTCCTATTCCTCATTAACCATGAACCGCTGTACGGTGAAGTCCATTCAAGGCTTTACGTTAATATTTATTAGAGTAGTTTGTGATGCACTGTTGAAGAATTCCAGTTATCTGTCGCACTAATAATGGGCATCTGTATTAACAGGGAAGCTGTAAGTTCAGCTCTTAGCTAACCTGCACTGGAACAAGGTTCTCTGGAGTTGCTAGTTTGCATGTTGGTTGGCCAACAGGAGTGGCCTTAGCTCGAAATTAAAGAAACACAGCCTCTACTGCTGAACAGACCGAAGTCCTGACTCATGAATGAGTGATTATTTACCTACTACAAGCACACCTTTACTAAGTGTTTGTTTTTAGTAACAGTACTTGTTGCTTGCCATTCTGTTTTCCTCAGACCTGTTAATAATTCAGCACTGGTGCCCTGGCTGACCAGAGGCCAGCTGTTCCACCTGGCTGAGCCCAAGCCAAGGATTTTGCATCTGTTAAGGAGCTACTACTCATTTCCAAATTTGTGTAATCCAGCCACCAATCTGTGATGAGGGTTCTCTGGTTCAGGAATTGATAAACTGTGTAATATTGTTAGTGCTTTCTGTACACCCTTCAGGTATAACTGCTCCTCCCCTTTGTGCATCCTCCTCCTGAACAAGTCCCCTATTCTTGACTAGGCAGGGCACTGATAATCAGAGTCGAACAGAAACATATTGCAGCACACCCATGCTTTGTGGCGTGCGTTAATGTTAACCATGAAGGCGAGTTCCTGTCAAAGCTCTGCGTTACCACAGTGCCATTTCCTGATCCTCAAACACTGCAGGGCCTGTGTAGGAGCCCATGAACCTTTACTCAGGGCTAGCAGACCTGTAGTGTAGCAAACATCCCATCAATTATTTACAGCCCAGTGCTCTCATTCCCCCGACGTAACCATAGCACCCAGCAGACTGTAACTCAGCCAGCAGCCCGGGACCTGCTACTGCCTTGTGGGAAAGAGTGCAAGCTAACCACGACACACACATACCTCTGACAGTGGGAGCAAGTGGACCTATTTGACTTCATGAACCCGTCAGAAAGGGAGTAATAGATGATCATTAGTCCGGAATAATGGACAACGGAGGAATGTCAATTTGTCACTTTGTTTTTTTGTTTTTTTCATTTTCTAGTTGAATCATTTTAAGTGTCCTATGGCTGTGTCCTCTTTCTGTGGATTGTTTGCCTTTTGGAGACCTGTATCAGTAACCGTGTTTGGCTGAGATACAGACTACATGGTCATTCACTGCCCTGCACAGAAACCTCTGGAGTTTTTTTTGTGCATCTGAATAAGTCAGACCAAAGTGACTTCGAGTTCGTCAGCAGGTGTTTTTTTTTTTTTTTAACAGAAGAAGACCGCAACCCTCTTATCATGAATCTGAAGCAGCGAATTAAACTGCTGAAGCACTTTGGCTCTGAGCCTCCGCCGCCGCTGCTGGTGGTGCCTGTGAGTGGATGAATAAGTTCTGTAGCAACAACCTGTTTTCTCTTCAGCCTCTTATTGCTAGTCTGTGCTGTTAAAGTCTGTGTTTGTGCATCTTAATGTATTTGTACTGCACAATATCCATTTTCAGTTACTCTTTGTAGTTACAGTACCTGCAGTGATATTGTCAAAGTATTATGAACTTCGTCACCCCCCCCAAGATTAGAATTGTATGCTTTCTGGCCAAGCTTTAGTCAAGCCCACAGAGCTTTACGTTACATTTTAGTTAGTAGATTGTAATGCAGTTATTCATATCATATCATTAAGACATTAAGCCTCAACATCACAGAATTGTTGCGCTTTCTTTGTTTATAGCCTTGAATGTCCTATGTCATGTTTGTAACATCTGGAATTGGCTAATACTCATCACTTGATGCAGGAGTGTATACCTCTCTGTGATTACAGTACCCGGAACATTTAACATGCTTTGTTGTTCTGATATCTGACTGGGGTTTTCTGTAAGTGTAGCACTTGTATAGATCACCTATACATTAGTGCATAGAAACATATCAGGCTGATGTAACCAGGCTCCATAAGGCAGTGCAGCTCCACCTTAAATCCATGTTTATTGAAGGGCACTAGAGAGTGACTGAGAGAGGGCAAAGGCTGGGTGGGGGAGGAGCTCTGCAGGTGAGATCTCTCCTAGATGTTCTTTTTTCTTCTCTCCTTGCTGAGAGAAACACCAGTGCAGGTCACATTACAAATAATTTCAGCAGGAGTATCTGGTTCCCATCATTTCTACAGAGCCGATCTGACGAGGACATAACTGGAGTTGGATGACTGTGGGATCTGTGATTGTTTTTGCTTTTGGTGCTGCCATATGGAATATAAAGAGCTGGCTGTTTGTTGAGTGCTGGAGGCCACAGGTGTTTTGTTAGGTTCAGAAACCCCAGTGGGAAATGGAAGTAAGGTTTAAAGACCACGTGGTAAGTGGAGAGGGAGGAATACAAAGCATTAATGGTCTAACAGTATTCTACTTTCTGCAAGTACCTAAAACAGAGCGGTTTAAAATTAAGAATGGACATAAATGATTAGTGATATGCATGAGCCCACAGATGAATGCTCCTTAAAGCTGGCAAGGTGAACACCTAAAGGTGGGCTTACAGCAGGCTCACATAAGTAATTCTTACTTTGGCTAAATTAAACTGGATAAACATCAGATTTTAATAGGAGCTTTTGCAGTGCAACGATATATTGGAGGACTTGATTTGTGACGGTCTGATTCATTTATGAATGATTTTCAGTGCAGAAATGCTCTGTTTTGTTTTTAGGAAATTCCCTAGACTGAGGACTGATAGTACCACCACTGTTTTCTTTCTGTATCTTCAGTGGTGGATGGACAAAAGTGACTTTTTGATTTTCATCATTGTCGTTATGTCCTACACCGAGTGTTAAAGTTTAACCGATTGTATCACCAGTGTTCTGTGATTCTGATAATCTGTTTGAATATAGTTCTGCTCACCGCTGAAGTATTGCAACAGTATGTTGACAAAAGTTGCCCTCTTCTGTTTTCTCAGGAATGTTCTGAAGATGTTTTACAGTCAGGTTTGCTCTTTGCTTATCATCTGATCGTGATTTAACTCTAATTAGCTGCAGTGAAACTATAATATCACACACCTTCAGGTTTCAGTGTTGATAGCTTGGCACACAGTTTGAAAATCCACAGCCAGCTTATCTAAGCGATGAGGTCAGGTGCTGTGTTTTTTTTTTTTGTGTTTTTTTTGTTTTTTTTCCCCCCACAGGTTTATGATTAACTTGGTCAAACAAATGTTCTACTGTTCACAGCTCACACTCTGTGCACCTGTGCTCGTGGTTACCTCCACCAGCAAGCTTGAGATTTTTGTGGAGATCATGTGACATTTCTACTCATTAATGATTAGCATTTGTTTTTGTTAAACTAAGCTGTTGTAGACATTTTTATTAGGACAAGCCCCTTGAGATGAACCACCACATATACATATAAAGTAAAGCAGCTTAGCCACTCCCACACACAGTAAATGTACACATACACAGACTGTCTTAACTACAAAATAAAAAAAAGGCTATCTTTACAGGATCAATGAATTTCATGTTGTATTTTTTTAGATGATGTTATTGGGTGTGACAGGACATTAATACATGGCTGGTGTTTCTGCTCAATGAGTTCTTCAAAGTTGTAAATGTCATTTATGTTGGGTTGCCATTGTTAAAACATGTCACCTTTTTTTTTTTTTTTTATAAAGACCTATGTGGAAAATGACGAACACGAGAGGCATGTTGTCATGTTAGTGCAGCAAGTAAATGTCTGTGGTTTGGTGCATTAATGACTGATTTGTGTAAAATGAAGAAATTTGCTCAAGGCAGATGGAGTAAAGAGGACGGTTTATGTAACTGCAGGAAGGCTGGACATCCTTTCTCAAGTGGCTTCATAACAGTGTATAACTTAATGTGTGACTAATATCATAATATATGTGAAATGAAGGTATGAACGAGCCGACATCCTGATTGCTCCTAGATGCATCGTCCAAAAACCAAGATGCCAAAAGAAATGTTAACAATCTTCAAAACAAACATAGGAGTCGGAACTTGACATTCTACAAACACTCTACTGTTTCACCTCCAGGCCCGAAGGATTTGACTCTAACTGTTTACAGAGTCAAACATAGAAACGTGCCATGTAGAACAGGCACAATGTCACTTTAAGAGGGAAGGTGTCTGTGAAATAGCTGCCACTATTGGTCGATTAAGCAATCAACAGATAATTAATCGCAGCCTTTTTTGATAATTGAATATATATATATTATGTTTTTATTTTTTGGGGGCGTGGATTTGGACTGTTGGCTGTGGAGAAATAAGGTGTTTTCTCACTATTATCTGACATATATGCCAAATAATTCATAATATCAGCGAGTTACAGCCCTATTCGTCTCTATACAATGCTCTGTACAATGTTTTTGTGTGTGTACATTTACCAAAGAAGCCTTGGGTGTTAGCCTATATGTTGTCAGAGTGCACGCGCAGCACAGCAGGTAGCCCCTCCCCCATACCGGTCAGGCAGGATTGAGACAGGTGAGAGCACGCTGAGATCAGGTTGACTCGTACACACACTCTTCCTGCTTGGCTCGGGCTCAACTGTCCTCCCTGTAGTGACCTGGATTATGTATTACGATGAATTATTTATGATTTCATAGTGTCAAAGTTGAACAATATAAATATTCCTTTCCTGAATCACACGTTTCTTCTCTTATTTTGTTGTAAATTTTTCCCTTCCAGAAACCAGGTATGGAGGAGCTAACAATATGGGAGCAGCATACAATAACGCTAAACAAAGTAAGTGGTTGTTTTGTGAAATAATCCAAATATGACATGCTTGAGCTTGTATGCATTTCAGATAGTCGATAGTCCACTACTACTACAGTTTTACATGAAATTCACACGAAACTAAGGAAAACTTGAAGTGCAGACCGCTTTATCTTGCATTAGCAGTGTTTGGTCCGTGCTCAGTGGCTGCTCAAACACAGAAGTGAAATTCGAGCCTCACAGTATGACACAGAGAGGCAGATTCAGTATTGTTTCTGCTATATTGTAAAAGGAATAGCGGGGCTTGAGCTGGACTGCGCTTCCGATCTCTGTATCACAGCGCAGACTCCAGCAGGAATTCATAGCGACACACCCTGCTGCACCCCACAGCACCCGCTGCTCTCTCCTGCCTGAACGCTGCTGGAATGTGCTCCTTCTCCCTCTATCTCTCTACTGTATCTCTCTCCCACACATGCTCACACTCTACCCGCTTACTTGCCTGCTTTCTTTCTCTTCATTTACGTTGCTCTTTTGTGTACTTGCTCTAATTTTCTGACTGTCTAAAAATCTTTTTTAATCTCATTCTCTCATAATGGCAGGATTCCAAACTGGGGTTTGGCTTTGCCATATCAGGGGGCAAAGACAAGCCTCACCCAGACAATGGGGACACAGCTGTGGTGGTGTCAGATGTGCTGCCAAATGGACCAGCCATGGGACGACTGTTGTAAGTTAACTACCATCGCTCTAACATGACTGTAGGAACCTTTTTAAAATGTGACTGTTTTAAATAAAAAAACCACATGATCTGATGATGTTCGCTTGTGCTCTGCAGCACCAAAGACCAAATTGTCATGGTCAATGGAGTGTCTATGGAGAACGTCCACTCTAACTACACCATTCAGGTCCTCAAGTCATGTGGCAAGACTGTGAACGTGGTGAGTGTGGATGAAGCACCAACCAAAATGCCTAAATGACTTCTAATTTGTTATTACTTGTGTCTCTAAATCTCTGGCCCTCTCGGTCTTCCTCTCTCCAGACATTGAAACGCCCTCGTAAGATCCAGATCCCAGCAGTCTCTAGACCGTCTCGGGCCGCTTCCCATTCCAACCTGCTGGACCAGGACCCTCCCAGACGAGTGCGACGCTACTCTGATGACAGCGACAACCGAGACGGCGACCGCTACAATTCTCGTGCCCGCAGCTCCACACCGGACCACAACGGCCTTGGAAACACACCGCCGCTGATGTCGATGGGGTACAAGAGGCTGCCAAATCAGGACGTTGCAGAAAAACCCATCAGAACTACACTACTTAAAAAGAAAATCACAGATGGTAAGACTTCAGGAACTAGGGAAAGAAACCTACGTTTGTTTTCCCTGAAGTACCCTGAGGAGAAAACTGATTTCTGACTGGATGCCTGGTGTCTTCCTCTTTGTTCAGAGTATGGATTGAAGCTGGGCAGTCAGATCTTCATCAAGCACATGACCGAAACAGGTCTGGCTGCAAAGGAAGGAACTCTGCAGGAGGGAGACCTCATTCTCAAGGTGAAAATTAACATTAAGACTCCTGCAAAATATAGTCCTTGGTCAATATAAACAGGTTACTGTAAGTCTTTTTTTTGTTAAATGATTTGTCTCCTTTGACCAGATCAATGGCATGACAACAGAGAATCTATCCCTGCTGGAGACCAAGCACCTGGTGGAGAAGAGCAGGGGCAAACTGACTATGACAGTCCTCAGGGATGACCGTAAGTTCCTGGTCAGCATCCCAGAGGTGGAGGACAGCGCCCCCAACAGTGAGGACGACCGCCAGCGAGGCAGCAGCTCTGAACTGGAGGGTGAGGGTTGGAGGGTATTGAATGTGAGAGGAATGAGAGGAACGACAATGATGTGAATGAGAGAAAAGAAATGTAGAGGGATTTTCTTTGAGTCCGTCTTTGCAGAATTTCCCCACTAACTGAATCTGTTTTCTGTTTCAGACATTTCAGACATTGACGAAGACGTAACCAGTCACAGAACATCCCGTCAGCCCACCAGAGAGAAACGGACACGCAGGTACACCTACCCCACCACCAAAACGAATAGACATAAAGTAGAAGTAGTAGTTTCTTGGGTAAGGATTTATCTCAGTCTGCCATAACTGAGACTTTTCTCATATTTAAAGAATAAAGGTACTGAAGAATTCCTTTTGTCTTTTTTCTTTTTAAAACCCAGAACGAGAACTGAACCTCCTCCAGCCAAGTCTCGGGATTCATCCCCAGTGCGCTCCACCTTGTCTCGGCCTCCTGCACGAACCTACGCCTCTCGCAGAGGTCAGTCCTGCTGAGAATCACTCTTACCAGAGCTACACATAAACTGTTGATCCTTTTCTAGAAATATTAACAGACAGCCTTTCAGAAGAAACATTAATATTTTGTGCATTGATATGTGTTGTCAGAGATTTCATGTTTCTGTAGCTGCTGGAATTGAGATGTAGAAGAAAATACACAATAGAAAGACCATAATGATGTTTGTTACTGTTACTACTGTTTTTTCAGCTCCATCTGAGTCAGAGTCGGATCGCAGTGCCTCTCCTCCTCCTGTCAGTAAAAGCAGTGCGGACACGAGGGATCACGCCAGCAAATACAAGTCAGTCCAATGTCAGTCCAATGTCAAGATGTGCAGATAAATGACTGATCATGAAACTCAAAATAGATGCAGAAATGACTGATGATTTTTAAATGTTGAACATATGAATATTGTCATCACACACAGGTCAGGTTATATTATGAGAAAGCACAGTTATTTTTTTTACTGAACACTTGTGTCTGAATCTTATCGTAATCTGTTCAGCTGTGACAGACTTACTTGTTTCAGTTTTATTCTGACTTTCAAATTAATTATTTTAGATTGGGTGGAAGAAGAAATTACACTGTTGGTGTAATTATGGTTCCTTTCATTCCTCTGCTTTGCTGTCAGTTGATACTTTCCCTGTCTCAGTTAAAATAACCTGGGTTGTGTTTACAACCAATAATATCCAGATTGCTTAAGAACATGAAGTTGTATCAAATGCCAAATAAGGTGTTATTGCAAATCAAACATGAATTTCTTTTCTGCAGAACTCTCTCTGGCGTGTCCACCCTTCCCAACCCCCGGTCCTCTCCTGCAGTCCACAACTGGACGACACCTCGCCCCACCTCCTCCGCCGCCTCACGGCCTCGTAAGCCGGTGTCGGAGTCCGACTCTGACCGCAGCGCTTCCCCTCCACCGCGCAGAGTGAGCCCTCGCCCAGATATTAAATACAAGTAAGGACAAAGCTTGATTCATCAATTAGAGAACCTAGTGAATCACAGTGCTGATGAACACTGACATTTTTTTAACCCCCCTCCCCCCCCCAGAGTTCTTCCTGATCTGCCCTTCGTAGGGCTGAAAGCCACCCCCATCAATGTTCGCCAGGAGCCACCAAGGAGGGTCAACTCTCCTGTCAGAGTCCTGCCCCCAGGTCAGTGTGTGTGACACAAGGCACACGCACACGTACACACACGTTTGCTGCTGAACAGGTGTCAACAGTCAAATAAAGCCCAGAGCGCAAATATGAAAGGTGCTCTGAGCAACATTTTTGAAACATGGTGGAAATGATCAATAACCTCTGTTTGTGGCATTGTTTCTCTAAAAAAGATCCAAGATCCACAAATCACTCCAGATGTGGTGAGACACATGTAACAGACATGTAGAGGCTGACAGAAGTGGTCTATTATCTGGCTATAGTTAAAGTTATTTATACAAACATGTGGAGTCAGTTCCCCATGAATCTTATTAACAAGTTTGATTGAAAGGACTTGAAAATATGTATTAATTATTATTACACTACATGTATCAACTTTAAAGTGGGATTATCCGTTGATAAACACTGTGGCAGAAGTGTTATGGGATAAATTAATAAAATTACAAGAAATAAAATGTTTTATGCTGCCTAACGTTAAAAACAATACTTGTTGTTCTCCATTTTCTCAGACTCTGACTCCGAGTCAGACGGCAGCATGGCGCCTCCTCAGAGGCAGAGCACCACTTACAGTCAGGACTCCCTCAGCAGATACAGGTACACATGAAGGTCCACCCAACCCAAGCTCCCACTCCCCACCCCCACCCCCTCCCCAAAAACCTAACAAGATGTCATGGACTGGGACACTGAGCAGACTGTCCACACCTCTTCCGTTATTAAGATTATCTATAATCACATGTTTTTAATTTACCTTTTTAAAACTTAAAATGACGCGTTTATGTCTTGTTATTTTCATTTTGTAGCCTTTTGATGTTGCTTGATTTGTGTTTTCAACTTATGTACCTTGTGTTTGTGGTGAACATGTTGTTAACCGATGCAATAAAAATGACTTTCACAGAACATGTCCCGCTCCTGTATGTTGCCACTAATATAACAGAGGACACTTACTGCTGTAGCAACAATATTCCAGTCAAACATGTGTAGAGTAGATCTGCCATTTATTCATTGGTTGTTGCAAATCTACATGTTTTTATTCAGCAATAATTGATAATAAACGTGACAAGCTCAAGCAAGAGCACTAATACTACTGAATGGTTCATTAGAATCGGTTACAAAGCACTTAACCATCAAAGACAGAGCTTCCCTCAGAAACGCTAAGGTGAATATTCATTTCCGTCTCAACCTCTCATCAATAATCATCACATTAGCCACGGGTCCCCCCCCTCTCCAAACATAACTGAGATATGTTGTCTTCCTCCTCCCTCACTCCCGCCTCCCTTTCTTCTCTTCTCTTGCAGAGTCCTGCCAGATGTTTCCATGGAGCCGCCACCTTGGAGCGTCGCCAGTGCCACTGCCAGCAATCCACCACAGAAAGGTGTGTGTGTGTACATAATGTTTCAGTTGAAGTGTGTGTGAGTTTGCATTAGGTCAGTGAGCATTATGCACCTTTTGTGTTATTTGAATTGAAATCGATTTATGCCTTATTAGTGGCATCGGTGTTAAAACTGTGATCAACTTTAGATAATTTCTTAATGTGTTTTTACCAATGTGGTCATCTACCCTTTTTTTAATTTATTTTTTATTTTAAGCTTCCTGGCTGAATACATCCGTGCTGATATATGAAATTGTTTTCATGATACCAGATTTTTATTTATTTATTTATTTTATCACTCTTCACAGCTCAGTCAGACTCTGAATCCGATGCCAGTTACGCATCTGTCCCTCGCAGGCAGTCTACAGGCAGCGCAAACTCCGACACAGCTAGCAACCGATACAGGTGAGAGACGCCACAAGGCCGTTAGTCAGAGGTTGATGCTCTGCAACCTGGCAGGTGTCTGTTGGCAAGATTTGTCTCAACAGGCAGGTTACTAGTATTAGTAAGTCGAGCCCCAAGTGCTAAGAAACGTATATTGAAAGGTTTCATAGGTCGGTGTGTTTTTGTAAACATGACCTGTGGCACTAACCTAGAAACTCTAAAACTCAACAAGTACTTCAGAGGGCCTAAATTTACCCTCAGCCAACTTGGTTGACAGTAAACCAGCAGTCTATTCATAGTATCCTGAGCAGGTGTACAATCGGAATATGAGCAGTTGGCGTAATGTGTCTACAATTTGTTGTATTTGATGATAGTCAACTGAAGATTCTTGCCTAATTGGTCTTAAATGTCTGTCATCACAATAAAACAAAAGTCAATAATAGACTTTCAAGCATTTTATTACAAGTGAGTTCAGACTCGGTCAGGCAACACTGACACGAGTTATCCTGGAAAACCTGTCTAAAGAAAAAGCACAAAACACTCTGGGGGGGGTCTGGAAAAAGCAGCAAATTTAATTGGAAATAGTATTAAATGCTTGATCCTTGTGGGGAAAAAGTAATATAAACTAGTGTGGTATAAATACAGAATAAGCTAGACCTTTTTGAAAATGTAATAAACAATGAGTCCACCAATAAACCTTTACTGTAGCATTCTGTGTAGAACAACAAGCTGAATCACCATGGAGATGTGTGAAATGATACTGACAGGGTGTCAGACTGGTTCAGCTGCTTGTCTCTTTGTAACACACTACACACCGACGCATTTGTTTTCATATTTGATTCGATTTCTCACATGACAGTTGATATGCTGATGCTTGCTTTGTTTATTTAACAAGATAACAAAAAAATGTTAAATGATGCATGGTAGTTTCTTACATGTATTTGTCTAACATGCTCTTCTTCTCTCAGAGTCATCCCTGAGATCAAATCCACTTCAGTGGCAGTGAAGCAGGAGCCTCCCCGTCGCATAACATCACTCACCAGAACTCCTCCTGATGGTCAGTCTACTCTCCTGTGTCACACGCACTCCTCGTCCTCTCGTCCACATATCGTCGTCTTTAGCTTTAGTCCTCACCACAGTCTCTGTTGTCTGTGTACCTCATTCAGATTCCTCAGAGTCAGACCAGCTCTCAGAACTCAGGAGGTCTGGGAGCTCTGAGCGTGGAGGGGGGAACCACCACCGGTATGGTGTGCTACTATGCATTTCATCAAAACATAATCTGTATTATCTTCACATTTTGCTATTATGAAGTTGTAAACCTCTTCAGGAGCCTTCTCCTGGCTTCTGTAGTGTTTTAAGTGTAAATGTGTTACTACACAAGTATCACAGATAGATGTTTTCTCCACCTCGCAGCGCTCCTCGTCCTGCTAATGGAACTGGCACCCTGAGGTCTGAGATTTCAGTGAAGAGCAACCCACCACTCTACTGTAAGGCTCAAGACTAGAACTACTGCAATGACCTGATGGATACTGGCTTGTGTGTTGGAATAAATATTTATGATTTACTGATTTTATTTTATTTTATTTTTTGTTGTTTTTTGGTCATTAAATAAAAGCTTCTGCTGGTTTGAGTGTCGCACATGAGAAAGTTTCCCTCACTAAATTTTAAGGCAATGCTTTGTACTCTGATAAAATTGTGTAATGCTTTTGTGATATTTTTTGACATTTTATGCACAAAATTAGTAACTGATTAATCAAGCAATGATTTTTTTAAAAATTGACCGATAACAAAATTATATATAAATATAAAAGCAGCACCAGCAGGGAGTCTCACTAGCTCTGTATTTCTTCTAGCCAAGTCTGCAGAAGAGCCCATCTACTCCCTACCTCCAGATTCTTACCCATCATCTAATCCAGGGTGAGTCATTCATTCATTCATTCATTCATGTGAATATCAGCATTTTTATCTAGTCACTTCATTGCTAATTGTCCTTGTCTTTTTGTCCTCTGCAGGTACAGCTCAGACCTTCACACAGTGGCATTTGTGAAGGAGGGCAGCGTGGGTCTGAGGCTGGTGGGGGGAAACGATGTTGGCATATTTGTAGGTGGAGTTCAGCCAAACAGCCCTGCGTACGATGAGGGGATGAAAGAAGGAGACCAGATCATGCAGGTGAGATGATGGTACCCTACTTTAGGCTGCACACCTTGCAGTAATTTTATTTTAATCTGTTATAGCCCCTATTTTGGCATGTCAGCATGATTTTTCAAGATCGTGGAGTATCTTCATCAGTCTGCCATAAATATAATTGGTAACCATGAGTCAGCACAATTTATTGTTATCAGCAGAGGTTTTTACATCAAATCTCTTTGATATTTGAGCTTCAGAGTAAAGTTAAATCAAATGTGTTAGAATTTCACCAAATCATAATTTGATGGTGTAGTTTTAAAATGGTAAATGTTAAAAATCTGAATGCAGTTACTTTTCTCTGACTGCAGTCTGCAAAAGTCAGTTGTTTTTGATTTAAATGTCCTCTAGCTTGTATCTGGCTTAAGATAAAACTCGCGCTCCTTCTTACTCAGGTAAATAAAGTTGATTTTGGTCATTTCACACGAGAAGAGGCGGCCAACTTCCTCCTGAACATCAAGAAAGGAGAGCGGATTGAAATCTGCACTCAGAACAAGATGGACAGTAGGTTTATCACTAAACCGCTCGTCTGATAATTATGGGTTAAGCTACTGTCGATCAGTGACCGAATGTGTCGATCTTAACTTTTCCCTCTCCTCAGTTTATAAGAAGATCATCAAGTCCAACCTGGCAGACAACTTCTATATCCGCACCCACTTTGACCATGAGGGAGAAGGCCCCATTGGTCTGAGCTTCACCAGAGGAGAGGTGTTCAGGGTGGTGGACACCATGTACCGTGGGAAATTAGGCAACTGGCTAGCTGTGCGCATGGGGAACGACCTGCTCGAGATGGATAAAGGCACCATCCCCAACCAGGCCAGGTCAGGAAGAGACGGGACAGAGTTTCTAGTTTAACCAAGAACCATGATCCAGTTATTCTAAGTGTCCTCCTCTCCTGCAGGGCTGAGACACTGGCCAGCATAGAGCAGGCACAGCGGGCGAGTGGAGAGAGGCAGGTGTCGGGGCAGAGAGCCGAGTTCTGGAAACTAAGGGGGCTCAGAGGGAACAAAAAGAACGAAAAGAACACCCGTCGCAGCCGTGATGACCTGCTGCAGCTCACCATTCAGGGCAAATTCCCGCCCTATGAGAGAGTCCTGCTCAGAGAAGGTTGGCATGTTTATAAAATCATGTTTTTCATGTCCTAACTTGGTGACCAGTTGAGCGAGTTTCAATAATCCTGAATTGTTTGTCTCCAGCTAATTTCAAACGACCCATTGTCATTCTGGGTCCTCTTAATGACATTGCCATGGAGAAGCTGGCCAGTGAGATGCCTGATGAATATGAAGTGGCAGGTTAGTTTGGCGCTTCTTTACCTGATACGTTCAAACATAAGAATGTGTTTTGCACTACATTCTTCCCTACCTTTTTAGTTACTCTCCTAGTCTGATGTTATTGTTGCCTTTTGCATTATGTCAGACATGGTTCCTCGCAATGGAGGAGTAGACAGCAGCTCCACAGTTATTAAACTGGACACCGTGAGGAGAATTGCAGAGAAGGTGAGACACGCTTTCAATTAAGCAGAAGTAGAAACAATTTTATATTTAGTCACATTTACCAACGCGTAAATCTTGTTTGTTTTTGTTTTTTTAATCATACCCCAGTTTTGCTGTTCTCTTTCTAGCACAAGCACCCTCTTCTGGACATCACTCCCACTGCAGTGGAAAGGCTCAACTACATCCAGTACCATCCGATGGTCCTGTTCTTGGACCCTCACAGCCGCAAGGACGTCAAGACCATGAGGCAGAAATACAGCCCCAACTCTAACAAGAGCTCCAGACGCCTTTACACTCAGGCCCTCAAGCTGCGGAAGCACTGCAGCCACCTGTTCTCAGGTAATGACACATGAAGTCTGTCCTGTATTATCGTTGGATATACATTAGACTATATAAAGGTAGGCAGCTTCTTTTGTCTTTGTCTATTTCTCCCTGACTACTAGTGCATCTGGTACCAGTCAACAGTATTTATACATCTCACTTTACTCTGTTTATCTCCTGACTTTCCCTGCAGCACGTATTGACCTGCAGCCCAACTCCAGTGCTTGGTATGAGAGTCTAAAGGATAAGATCCGCCACCAACAGTCAAAACCAGTCTGGGTGTCTGAAGTCACAGTACGACACGCACACACAAACGCACAAACCAAACTTTCAAGAATTAGATTTACAACCTTGCATTTACTAATGCATTTAAAAAAATCTTAAGTATGTGATTACTTAGGGAAAATATTTACGTTTCTGATGGTTATGAAATTTAATAATCTTAAATTGGGCTGAGCCTCTGTAGTGTGACGAAAGTAAAAGATATCTAGTGAAAGTTGTTCATTTGAGAAAATCTTTAATATGTAATTTGATGTTTAATGTAGGTGTGTGTGTAT
>JAVQJF010067968.1:0-65700 GCA_036023855.1 Gadopsis marmoratus
CATAACGTTTGGTGGCGGGTTCACCGCAACCGCGGACGGGGGGTTGGGGCGCTTCGGGGTATTAACTCGCCAACTTCCCCCCCCCCCCCCCCCCGCCTCGGCTGTGCTCTTGGACACGCCCCCTTCCGGTCGCTCCTTAAAGACACAGGCTGCCAGCATGGGGGCCACTCAGGCGGCCCAGAGAGCTCGGCTCCTCGAAATCATCATGAAAACCTCCAATGCCACCACGTCATGGTGTTTCTTCCAGTCTTTGTGCTTGTGCTCTCCTTTAAGGTGTAGTTTAAAATAGCTTTACTTTTAAGTTGTCCCCTTCTACTCTCCTGTCCTTTAAACTCTCAACTGTCCCAATTTAGGCAATTTAGTCCAAAAGCCTTCACGGGTTTCTCACATTGTGCTGCTGCCGATGAGTGTTGACCTTGTGTAGTCCAGGTCGGCCAGCTGCCCTCTTGTCAGCGACCTGCTCATTAGTACGTTTTGCAATGGGAATGAGAGGCGAGCAGTTATGGTATGGCCGTGTTCACCCTGAGCTCAAGAGACAGGAATGTGTGAATGGTTGCTAATTATCAAAGGGCAAAAGTCACTCTCCTCCACTACCTGGATGCAATGACTGCTCACTTTTGTCTTTTACAGCCGTTTCGTAGTGTAACGCTATATATATATATATATCCACGCTGTTCTTTCCATAATGTGATGAGCTACATGGAGAGGGTCCATCACACACGTTCATAAGTGACTTCCTGCCTTTGGCTATGTTCCCAGTATGGTCTGTTCCACCAGCTGATGGGAGAACACAGCTTTTTATGATGATGATTTGACTGCAGTGGCCTTTTGTCCACGATGAAGCTGCGATCAGATTTTATTAGTTTGACATAACTGTGCCCCAAAATAAGAGTAATAAGTACTCAGATCTTCTACTTAAGTGGCAAGCTGCCAAAGATGGGGCTAATTACTTTAGAGAGCATAATAAAACATTTATTTGTTAAATCTATTTTCTATTTTTGATCTGGATCCACAAAGTAACTAGTAACCAAAGTCATCAAGTAAACAGAGTGGAGTAAAGAGTACAATATTTGGCCCCAGTATATATATTGTAGTGTAGTAAATGTATAAAGTAGCAGAAAATGGAAATACTCAAGTAAAGTACAAGTACTGCACAATTAAACATATGTGGGCTACAATACTTGAGTAAATGTACTTGTTATCTGACACTGCCCAAAAGTATCAATTTTACCACTCTCTTCTAAAATGCCTGGCATACACTTAAAATGGATATTCAACATGTGTGTTTACTGGATGTTTGACTCTTTCACTCGCTCTCCATACCTGGTTAATTCAATCCGGTTAAGACGGGAAATCGGAGAACTCACTTCCAAACACTGGAATAACCTGATTACTGTAAAACCTGCATTTACATGCAGCTGGTCAGTTATCTGATTGTTCTCCTGGCCCTGATCCTGGTGTGCCCATTTCATGCATTCAATGGCCTCTTAATGGCCACTGAATGCATTAAGCACCTGAAATTTACCTGAAATTTCAATGTCAGTATGATGTAAAATACTTTATTTAATAAGGTGTGGATTATTTCCGTTAAAGTCTGGTAAAAATCCAAATTGGTAAATGATTTGCATAAACATAAACAACATAAACAACAGATAAACAGCTTTGATAGCTCTGGTCAGTGGATGTTTGTGCAGTGGTGTCTCAGGTTTTGCCTTAATACCCGTTTGATGTTTTTGATTCTTTCAAAAAGTCCATTCTCGGTTGTGGCATTTTAGACATTCTCCATCTGCTTACAGTGATGCTCAGAGGCTCAGATGTTGAGGTTTCTCCCAGACTGTTCATTGGGCCCACCAGAACTTTCAGTTTGAAGTTGTGGCCATGGTTTACAGTGTTAGCCATCTGGCATTGTGTAACTCTCTATTGTGGCTGTTGTGATGCCAGCAGATCAGATGAGGAACTGCGTGATGTGTAATGATTTCTGTCCTCAGTGCAGCGGGATCCTGGAATGGATCGGAGGGATGCTCAGATGTGAACGGTACATTGTCAGTCTGATGTTATTTCACAGCAGGGGATGCAAAATAAGTTCAGGCTTCACCACTAAGCCTATAAACCACATAAGAGCGAGAAGACTGCCTTTTAACCTTTAAGCCATGTCGCTACACAAGTCTGTCACTTTGTGGACGACAGTTTGGGAGGCGGTGGCCATTTACTATGTGTAAGGATTGCAAAGGTGTGGACAGTTCTGATTGGTTGGACAATTACATGCAACTTTCAACACGCTGCCTTGCAGAGAACAGTGGGGGAAGCCTATTGTCCATCTCATTCTAGGGCGCGATAAAAAAAAACCCTATGATTTTAATGCATAACCTTCATTTCATTGACTGTTATGATGAAGCCTGAACTGACTGCATAGTGATGGATTTGTGACACTTCTGTCAGTGTCTGTGAGCGAAATAACATAAACCAGAGCACTTTTACATTTTGTGTCTGTTCATTCAAACTTTTTAAAAGATGTAACATCCAATATCCTTCTGCGTCATACATCCTGATCTTGTCCTAATTTTGGAGTCACCGGTCAAGATGAGTTAACTGCGTTGCACTCCAACCAGGACAGTCTGAATTAGGACACATTCCGTATAAGTCGGTCCCCTGAGGAGATACTGAACTGAAATGTGTGAAATGTGACGCCGTGTCTGTGCATCACTGTGTGTGAACAGAATATTACTCTGTATGAATTGGCAGGAAGTGAACAATAGTCGTGTGTAGCGTTACCATCATTTTGAGTTACAAACTAGATTGATCTAAAATGTTACGAAGCAAGCAAACCAATCATGTTGGTCTATAAAGTATACATGAAATGTGATGTGACTGAATTCCAAGACTTTATGAGGAAGGAAACCTTTGAGATTGACTTTTCACATCAGTGTAATCTAATGCAATAAAACAGAACTAATCCCATTTGTATAATGATTATTTATTCATACATGATGACCCATCCACTTTTGCAAATTGAGTACATCTATCAGTCTGTTCTTTGGTCTGTTAGAGCTTTTTATGAGAGCAAATAAAGATGTTCCAACACTAACTATCTGTACCCTTGACACAACTTTCTCTTTTTCCTCAAAACCTTCCAGCCCGATCCCTCTGTTCCTCCCCCCTTAGCCTTGCTTAAGATCAATGTTTTCCGGCCTGAAAAAAGGAGATTACCCAGGCACACTCTCCCACCCTCCCCCAGCTTTTCAGCTTGCTTACACCCGATCAGGTTCTTCTTCACATTCTTCCCTGTAACTCGTGCTCTTATGCACCCCAATTATGTCTCTGTTGTGGCTGAGAGAATCAGGTCATTTCTGCACTGTAGGATTAAGTGTCACCTATAATCAAGTTGTCTTCTAGACCACGCAAATAGGTCTAGAAGACTGTTTCAGAATAGCTGTCTGCAGGGACTGACTGGTTTCTTCAAAACCCTTTGTTTATACCACTGTTTCAAAGCTTTACCACTCTCTCATATGTCAGAATTATAAATCACCTGCCTTCTTTGCCAATATTTTATTCTGTATGATACTATTTCCTATGATACTCAGATGAGGCGTGAAGAAAAAGCCATTACAAAATAGAATAATTTATTTTAGAGAGCTACCATGAAAAGGTCCACGATGTTGCCTTCATGATGGTATACAGTGATGTTCACATTGGAAATTTGACAGATGATATCTTGGACTGACTATGTTTGTACACTACGAGTCCACCTCCAGCACAGCAATGTCCCATTCAGATTTTAAAGTAAAGATCCAGCATATTCAAAAGTCTTGTAGAAAACATCTTAGCATATGTATGCGTACTGTGTGTACTGTGAGCATAAAGTACATTTTAAGTCATCATATATCAATGCCATGTTACACTGTAACATGTTGAACACACATAGTTTCACATGACAATCATGTGCATTTCATGTACAATACCTGTGTCCTGTTGTGTTTTTATTACTATCTGTGACTGACTGATTTCGTGTTGTCTTTTTTCGTAGTGTTCACAAAACACATTCTTACAGAAAATTACCATTTTTGCATATTAGAGCTCTCAGTTTGGTCACCGTTGTGAAAAATAACATGACATGTTTGTTCTCTTGCATCGGTAAACCTGCAGTAAACCTACTTTGCTAATTCACCACACATTTTACAAATGCTCTTTATTTCTTATGTCTCAAAGACAGCTATCCTTTTACGTCTTTGACAGCTATAAATAGCACAATGTTGTGATGTGCTTGTGATGGGATATCGTTTGAACCAAGAAGATTTGTGCTTTTGGTCCTCAGTCATATTCTGTAATAAAAAATAAATAATAAAAGCAAATGGATGCACATTATGAAAGGTCTTAGCTTGTATATCTACTGACATGAGTACCAGCACACAATCAACACATTCCCCAGACTACTATAAAGGTGCCACAATGCTTTAATGTGATTCATAACATTGTTACTAGCGATGTTCTGAAAATGTATAGCTTGAAGCTGATTGATATAAATATCTGGTAAACAATATGAGACAAGTACATATAGCAAACACGTAATGCAGTTCCACCAATGACTAGGCAGAGTGAGAAAGTCAGAGGCAGCTGAGGGCCACAGTAACCACAGTGCCTCTCTCCGAGTCAGAGTCCAAATCTCACTATCAGCTTGTCTTTTGTCCAAACATCACATTATTCCATCAGAGTGGGTTTTTCCATTGTCCAGTCTCAGCAAGCCAAGTGGTCCATACTCTATATGGTGCTAAGGTGGTTGTTTTTCCATAAAGCTCTCATATTAAACAATAATACAGTGTTTTTAAAACAAGGTTTTCTTTTTTAGGAACCTCGGGTTCTGTTCTCCCTTGTTTACATGGTTAAACCTTCAAATTAAATTACTTTAAGCAACGCATAAAAAAAGTCTCAAATGATTGTCTTTTCATAAAATACATATCACATGGATCAACCAACCATACCCGCCACACACAATCATACACACACACACACACACACACACACACTCTTCACATAGAAGAAAACGCTATTCAAGATGCCTGCAATGCTTAATATTGAGCAACAAAACAACAAAAGATCAAAATAAAAGAGCAAAATACAAATCAACCAACAACAGCAAAATCAAAGGCTCGTCCTCAGGGTCCTGTTGTTATTGGAAGGAGAGCTGTGTGTCAAACAAAAGAGGAAAAGCCAGCGGTGGGTGGCTGAGCGGCACAGCCGAGGCTGCTGGGGGGCCGGTAGAGGGTGCTGTGCTGGCTGGGGGGTTCGGAGGACAGCAGGGAAGGGGTGGGAGTCCGGCTTCCCTTAGACCTGAACAGAGTGCCCTGGCCCTGGCACTGGGGCTGCGGGGATGGGGAGCTCTGTGGGAGGAGAGGGGGCAGAGGGGGCACGGGAGGCGGGTGCTGCCGTGACTCCTGTTCCACCAGCGGCTCGGGCTGGGAGTATCCATACGCCGGCGGACGAGAGACGCCCTTCTGCTGCCGCCGCCAGGAGTTATAGTAGGTGGGGTCGCTGATGTAGTGGTTGACAAAGGAGTGGGTCTTCTGCCGGCTCTGATCCATCTCATACTCGCTGTCGCTGCCCTGTGAGTCAACCGGGAAAAAGAGTTGACAGGGATAAAAGTTAGACAGTGAGATTATTAGACAGACAAATGTTTAAGATGTCTACTACAGATAATAATTACAGCTAGTTCTAATATAGCAATGCTACTGTCAAACCGCACAAAACTGAGTCATAACACAGTGGCATATATCTACTGAGGGTAATCGATTAATCCATGTGTAATTCTATGGGGCATCAGTTTTGTAAGTTACAAATGTTTGTGTGGGTGAATCCTGTTGCCGTTCCAGCACACTGAACTGGCTGAGACAAACAAATAATAACAAAAAAGACAAAAAAAAAGAGAGCAAATGACTCTCGCAGAAACAATTACACACGTGGCGCACATTTGTGTTCCTGACAAGACTCCTATTGCTCTGTTGAGACACTGCAGCTTAACAGATGTTGAAGCACCATTTATTTGTACAAGTGGCAGCTAAACAGTGGGAGTCAATGCAGAAGAAAAGAATAACACCGGTTTGTGTCTCCCAGGAGAGCTGTGTTTGTTCAAACCGATCTGAACAATGCTATGGCTGTACAGGTAGCAGACAAATTGGCCGTGGAGATGAGGCGCGAGTGTGGGAAGACAGATGTTCGCAATAGGCTTCTCTGCCTTTTGCATTCATCATGCCTCGTCACTTCTAACCTCCCTGTTTCTTCACTGGACCTCCCTATCACACACACACACACACACACACTGAGCCGTTCAGATCGTCACATGACGAGCTGAGACCCAGCAGCCCAAATTAACGCAACATTTCCTGTTCGAGGAAAATTAATTAGTTGTGAAGACATTTCAAGGCACGTGAGACACGAGAATCAGCCCCGTGCTTCCTTGTCATTGGAGAAATCAGTTTTAAAGCTCGGATCCAGAGATGTCAGCCATGACCGGCCTACTCTAATAGAGGATATTTAATTCAGCTTTATAATTAGACAGCTCGCTAGTTTTTGCGTCTAGACTAGCAGTGATTATGACAAAGACGAATGGAGGTTGACAGTGACTGTGACAAAAAGTAAAAGAAAGTGGAAGATGAGAAGTATTTTTTTTTAGTTTGGAAAGGTTATGACTTTGCCCTGGAGGACTGCTGAATTTTACTTTCTAATTTCAGTTCATTGCCTATTCCAGACATGGAGCAGACACGGGCTGCAAGCCAGGGTAGCTGCTTACCTGAGAGTCAGATATCTCCGAGGGTTTCTCGGTCAGACTGCTGCTCTCTGCTGGGATCAGGTCGTTGTACTTAGTGCTGACATCCTCATCTGAGTAGTGCAGACTTCCGGGACTGGGTCTTGGTGGAGACCTGGACAGACGGGGAAAAGGAGACAGAGAAAGTGCGTCGGTGAGCGATAGAAAGCACACGGCAGAAATTGAGAGAGGGAGCTTATGGTTATATATATATATATTTTTCTTTCATTTGATCATCATCATCATGCAAACAGATTTCCTAGAGCTTGCTCTCCTTTGAGAACACATTTGAACGCCCGATCATTTCTGTGACTGACACGACTCAGATGACTAATGGAAGACTGCAAAATGACTAAGCTTCACAACCCACGGGGGGTTTGGTGGGATCAACATGCAAAGAGCAGGGACGAGATTAAAATTGGCCTTATTCTTTTGCTATTTCCTCCTGATCTTTACAAAGTAAGGAGCTTTGGCAGAGGGGTGATTTCGGCTTCAGCCCACCTCAACCATCACAAGACCGCAAACAGGAGGCTGTATCAAATCGTATAAGCATCTCCGTGAATGGATGCTTTGCGGTGATTAGAGCTGAATGATTATACAGTTTCAACCAGTCGGTTTCAGACCTCCTACAGAAAGCTGCGAAGCTAAGCACGGCCCTGAGCTCAGCAAAGAATAATAAAGTTATTTTATGAGCACAGGTCAAGTATAAAGACCCCAAGCTTTCTTTTTGGCTCCAGTCATTAAGTCCATAAAATTGAGCAGAGAGAAACATCTGTGCAGACAATTATTTTTCTTCTTCTGCAGCAAAGACTGCTGCTGTGTTCAAGGTCTGCTGAGATTGAATTGGATGGTCAGAGGGCCGAAACTAGACGACTACACTCACATCACTGAGCTACATCAGTGGGCTCAGTATGTAACTCAGGCTAACACGGCATTAAGGGAAGAGTTTGCTCGGCTGGTTTCAGAGAAAGGCTGAAGAATTACAGAATATGAACTAGGAAGGGCATGAAAGAAAATGTTTAAATGATTTGAAATGGAAAGCGTTGTATGCGGGGGCAGAATAGACAGGCATAAAACACTATGATGTCAAATGTAATATTAAGGCATAAAAGCAGACAACCGTGGCGACCTCTCAAAAAAAAAAAAATGTTGTAATATGTACTGAGATGTACGTGGAAGCTAAATCACTGGGAATGCCAAGAACAGGAAGCTTAGACGACACAACATGACAACGGCCGTGAAAGGGTTGACACAACAAAGCGACATCTCCTCTGGGTTAAAGGGGATGATGTGAGGGGGCGGACTGTGAAGAAACCCCCCCCATCTAATTAGAATTCAGACAAGGTTGAGTCAGTGAGTCAGACATTAAAAGGCTGGGGCAACGTGAGCATAGGGGAGGGGCGATGGCTCCTGCTACCGATCACACTCCAAAATGCTGCCAGTGAGCTTTGCATTATTTAGGAGTACTGCTTTTTTTTCCCCCCTTTGCCTTATCTGTCGAACTCATCCCTCATTCTTTCACCCTTTCAAACATCCCGTAGGGAGCCCTCCCACTCTCCCTCCTTAGTCCACAGATCATTAGCAAAGAGTGCAGCACCAGATTGGAGCTCTTCAAAGGGAGGGAGGGAGCAACTCGAGACTCTTTGATCCCCCCTCTTGGCCTCCTTGGTCAAGGAGAAAACAGCACAGTTTAGATTGAAAAATGAAATCAAACCCGATTATTTGTCATGGTTTGTGTTGGGTCACCCCTTTTCTTTCACACTGAAAACACACTGAACCTGACTTCTCCGTCTTCTTCTTCTACATATTTTTTTCCCCCCTTCCCGTAATGGACCCCTTCCAGCGCAATAGTGTGCAAAAACCAACACATTTCTTTTTTTTTGCTGTGAAAAGATGCAGACTCTGAACTCCCATCCTCCAATGCAACCACGTGACCATCCACCCAGTCGCCCAAAGTGCGACCCACGTGTCTGCACAGGACATTCCCAGTGCTTCTCGTGATGCAGAGTTTGCAAAATTCCTCTTATCTAATGTTTACCTAAAAAAGTCAAGCCTGTCCAAAGTCCTGCTGACGGCCAGAAGGACATGTTCTCATTCCAGACGGTGTTCCACTTCGCGTTGGGATTGCTCTCACAGCACCGCACTCGAGAGAAGCTCTGGGCTCAAGGCCAAAAGAAAATGGCTGGCTCTGACCCATAAGCACCCTTTGTCTAAAGAGGTGACGGACAGACAAAGAGCACATGCAGATGCTCATGAATGCTAATTAGCTGGTATTCTGCCGTCCCTTTCTATAAATTGTTGCGTCACATAAACACTGAATATCAACGAGGGGAGCGGAAGGAGGCTCAAACCAGCAGCTGGGCTCCTCGAGGCTCTAGACTGACAGACTATTGTAAGGCAAGAGGGGAACATGCAACACTGCATTAAGAATTGCTGTATCATAGGCAACACACTGAATTGCTAGAGAAAACTCACGCTAAGACTGAGTTAACAATATGTTAGAAAATGAATGCAGTGGTTTGCTGTTACTGTATGACTGATGGCATGTTTGCAGTGAGGGTGACTGACCGTGTGTAGATGCCGTTCTTGCGGCAAAAGGAGTTTTTCACGGAGAGGCGTCTGTTGTTAAGCTCCAGGGCCGGGAAGCGTCCCTCGTCCAGGCGCACCATCTCCCCGTGGGTCAGAGGCAGAGCTGTGCAGTTGGAGTGGTTGCCTGGACAGGGGTATGAGGACGACACTGTGTGGGTTGTGGAATGAAATAAGCCATTTGTGATCTTTCAGTCAAAATCAATTTTGTGTCCCAGGGATCAGAACACAACACAATAAAACTCAAGCATCAGGATTGGATTCACTTTTTCCAAACACCAAAAAAAAGTTATATACAGGTATTTTATTGATCACATCCTCTTCGATTTACATGTGCAATACCAGTGCTGCTTTTTGACAGCATCATCATTCAGTCAGTCGGGCCCGATGGTCCAGTCCTGGCCTCTAGTAAAACAAATACCAGGACACACCAGCTCCATGGCTGAGAAAATTGGGGAGGGGTTGAGAGGGGCTAAGAAACCCTCTTTGTGTCCCCACACAAACATAGTCCTTGTCGGAATTGGTCTCGCCAAGCCCTGTTTACTGACCCTGGTAACCCTGGCACCATGCTAAATTCTGACTAAGCTAAAAGTCACTAGTGGAAGGCTTTAGGAAGGCTTGACCTGACCCTTCAGTTCCACGCCCCCTACGGCCTCCCTCCTTCCTTCTCACCACTGTCCATCTGCCACCACTAGCTACTCCGTGCTGCTGGGTGACTAGAACATGTCTAAAACAATTTGCCCAACTGTGATTACTTGCCAAGCATAATGTGAAGTATTAACAATGGCTAACATTGATCAACTTCCCCTACCTTATAGAAATTCTCTGGTAAAGAGTTTCTATGAGCAGCAGTGTCACCTGGGATAATTCACAATCATGAATATTGGCTTCTTGATACAGTGGTGTGAGAGCCAGTAGTGCTGTAATTATATAATTACTCTCAGTCTGACTAACGACCTGAGCATTAAACCACTGCCAAGCCATTTATCTCAGTATTGATCCTCACTGCAGCTGAACAGGAACAATAATGTTTATTCACCTGCCTAATTCGGCTGTTTCAGCGGTAACCTTTACTCTCATCTCTCCCCTGTCAGCCAAACAATGTTAAGGATATGTAGGTAATTTGTCTAATTGTGTGAGCCTTCACACTGCCACTTTCAAAAATAGACTTTGCATGTGCAATCATTAAAATGCAATTCTCAGCAGAGCTGTCCAAGAGGAAAGACAAATTCCAGCTGATAGCTTAAGATGCAGCAGCAGACGGAGAGACTGAGACACTAGCAGCGAGTTTAGCAGACAGTCGTGTTTCCTACCTGAATCTGCTTTTTTGGTGTATTTTTTACTCTGGCCCCGGATGATGAGGATGAAAACAAGGAGGAGGATGAAGATGAGGCCCACCAGAGCGATCACGACCAGGAACCACCACTCCTCATAGAATGGAGACACTTTCTGGGCTGCACACAACCAAGAACAGACATTAATACACAAAACAACAGCTGTTTTGTTAACACATTGCAGCATTTTTGTTCTGATTAAAGTACCTGATATAGAGGCGGAGGGGGCGCTGGGTGACCCATAGCCATAGTCGTTGACTGCAATTACACGAAAGTCGTAGGTGACCCCTTCTCGTAGCATGTCCAGGTTCAGTGTATAGGAAGTCACTTCTTTAGGAATGTCTTTGATAAGGATATCCCACAATCCTTCATCTGAAGTCAAGATGAGAAAATATCTGAATATATCAACAACCAAGTTGTAGAAACACTATCTGAATTATTGGAATCCAAAGCCTGTTTGGCTCACCTGAGGGTCTGGCCTCGATGACGTATCGTGTGATGGGCGCACGACCTTGATCGCCGCTGGTCCAATGCAGTGTGAGGGCAGGGCCGTACCGAGAAATAAAGGGTTCTCCAGGAGGGCCTGGGGCACCTTAGGAAGACAATAATTGTGGATGAGTCAAGGAGGCACTTTAAATGATTATGTTATTGACTTGAACATCAGAAAAAAAGCAGTGGTACATTACAGATTTAGAGAGTCCCACCTTCTCCAGGCCCAGTAGTGATGTTGGCTTCCACCTCAGGGCCATACGTGAGTGTTTTGGCCCGTATGCGGAAGTTATAGGTGACGCCATCAGCGAGGTCTTTGATCTTTAGCCATAGGGGAGCACTGCCCTTCACATCTACTGTCACTATCTTACTGACACCTGGAGTGCGAGGAGAGGAGTCTGTACAGAAAATACTAAGACTCTAGATGCTGCTTTCTACAGGCGACAAATAGCCAAGCTTTCACACACAGAGTCACACATGCAAAGAGTTAGCAGAGTAGACAGAAAGACTCACAGACTATCAGGGACTTTGCATATATAACAGGAAAAGGTCTATTATTCCAGCAGTGTTCTAGATATGCAGAAATGAAGAGACACAAGGACATTTTTATAATAGACCATCTAATATTCCCTGTCTTTACCGCTCTGTTCGGCTCTGCTCTGGGTCCATTAGTGGATAGCCGAGGGACTGAAGCAGCCTCACCTCAGCATTCCACCTCTGCTCCCAATTACTTGACAATCTGGTCCAGGCAACCACACTAAGCCAGCTATTAGCCATGTTTCTCTCAGTGAGAGATGAAGCTGTGCAGAATCTCACCAGCTTCCAACACATTTTATCAGCTGTACCATATATATATATATGTTACTGCAGGGCCTACACTCATCTGTAAAAGATTAGAGCATGAGCTTAAGCAGCGTGAGTTAAAAAGAACATGGTAACTAGGCAAGAGGTTGTAAATCACTGTCTGAGAAAGCCAGCTGAGGAATGTCAAGACATGGCAGAGTTATTAGGCTGCAGGCAGAGTTTCTCACCATCGACTGGAGTGCAGGGCTCATAAACCAGACGGTAGCCCTCAATGATGCCATTGGCCTGCTTGGGCTCTCCCCAGGACACATTGACCGAAGTGGTGGTCAACTCGCTGAAGTGGATGAAGTTGGGAGCACTTGGTGCTATTGGTGAAGAAAGCGGTGATGACAGTTGGATCTCTTACAGCACCGAGACAAAACACTGCTCACTCAGGCTGCAAAACTGCAATACAGCAACCTGAATGTGCCACCATATCATGAACACATTTCTAAATACTCAGTGAAATTCTGTATTTAAGGCACAAATTGGGACATACATACATAATACAAAATAAATAAATAAACTAATCATTTATTTATAATACTTTGCAGCAAGCAATTTGAAGTTCAGCCCTCATTCTTGACGTCCCTTTCAGTAGAGTCGCAATAGTAATTTAGCTAGTCGCTCCTGTTGCAGCGACTTTGCCCACTTCCTTCAAAACTTTCAAGCCATTTGGATAAATCACACTGGCAACAAGAATAGCATTGGCCCAGTATGACAGGTGGAAATCTAAAGGCAGTACTTGTAGCCTCATAGCAGGCAATTTGGTATTTTGATAAAATAATTGAAAAAACAAATTGTGTTATGCTAGATGACATGAAACAGAAATGCGATTAAAAATGAATGCAGTTTCATTGTTCTTTAACACAGCACGGACATGAAAATGCTTTGTGAGTGTAAAAACCGGCACCATTGTTTATAGACTCGAAGTTGACACAAGAGAGTGCAACAATCATTCTGTGACCTTGAACCAGAGCTGTGAGAATTCCGCCTGCTGACCCAACCCAGATCCAGATAAGTGGCAGGATTTTTTTGCCACAATTCTGCATAAAATTCACAAAAGCTTGTGTTGGCTCACTTCCCAGTACCCTGTGGTGCAGCGAGCCAAAATTCCTGCCTGTGTTTTTTAAGTTCTCAGCACTTTGTTACCCTCGCCAATGTCACAGCCTTCAAGGGGGTGGAAAAGACAAGAGACATTTATACTGTAAACCATTTTTGTGCTGAAACCGCAGAGGAGGGACTCTTGCTAGCTGGTAAACACAGACGTCTTTGTGCCGTCGCCGGCCAAAAAGCTAATCTACATGTGTCCCCCCGAACTCTGTATTCATTGCTCCTCTGCTGTCATTAGGTTTCCACCCCCATGGCGTGTCCTGGAGGAGCTTCCAAGAGGACTCTGATCTCTCATGCAATGTCTCAAAGGATGAGACTAAACTCTTTAGTGAAAGTTTTCTATTTCTTGGTTAATAGGACGAGCGGGTCTTACATTATTTGCTTTAAAGCTGCAGTCCTTCAGCTCCACTTTGCAGTTATGTGTAAGGTTATTCTCTTGTAGGAACCTTTTGTGACTGAGGAGAGAACTAAGCTTGAGGTACCACACTACACAAGTGCATGAGAACAATAAACAATACGGCTCAATATTGAGAAGGAGCATCATTGTGCAGATCACAGAGGGAGACAGATGGAGACACACAGGAGTACAGAACCTGTGAAATGCTTCATGGTGTTGGCAGAAGCTGCCAGAGGGCTTTTGAACATCTCCTCAGCCACATCGGTCTTTACTGGATCTCAGTTATGGATCTCACCTGCTTGCTGAGTGCGACCTCTGGTGGCCAGGGAGCGTGGTCCATCCCCTGCAGCATTGAACGCCGCCACGCTTATCATGTAGGTGGTGTAGCCTGTCAGGTTCTTAAGCTTCACCCCGAGCTCCGGCAGGAACAGAGTACGCAGGCGCTCCGTCTCATTCTGCAGCTGAAACTCCCAGAAATAGATCTATAAACAGAATAAAAGAGTTCAGGGTGCAGAATTCATACACTTTTTCAATGAACATATAAAAATAAGAAAGGCATGATGCAAGTTTAGCTGGTTTGCAGTAACAACAGAAAAACAAAAGACACATTTTTGATACCTTATAACCCTGTATGTCCCCATTCTGTGCATCCAGAGGAGGAGGTTGCCATGTGACATCTAGCTGTGTGGCTGTTGAGGACTGGACCACGACGTTTTGGGGAGGGGATGTTGGGACTAGAACGTAGTACAGTGAATATAAACATGTTTCATATGACTTGCTTAACACTTAAGAAGATTGAAGGCAAGTAGACCAACACACATGCTGCACAGTGAGAGAAGAAACATACCGGCCTCCCCAACAAACACCTCCTGTGGTGAACTGCTGGGACCCTCCCCCACAGCGTTGTACACGCTGAGTCGGATCTCGTAGCGTTTGTGTTTACTCAAATCTGCAAGGAGGGAACCCACAGCAGTATTATGATGGAACAGTTAAGATAAAGGAGCAAAAAAGATGTAACTCCAGAGAGATACACAGTCACAGCGATGCCCGTGGCAAGACAACATCACAAATTGAAGACGGAGGGGTGGAATTGTAAAGCAAACTGATGAAAAGATGGGGTCGTTGTGGGGACATAAGTGACGTAAGTGACTAAAAAAGATGGAAAACACACTGAAATAATGACAGGGCAGCTTGGCGAGATTAAAGTCATATACACATCAGCGGATACAGCTGAGTGGGAGAATGCGCAACCTTCACTTTATGTAAATGAACATGCTAATGGGATATTTTGTGGAAGAACAATATAACAGATGACATACAATACATACGGATGGAAAGTGATGGAAGACAGGCGTAAAGGTGGATGTAAGACTTACTTTCCAGTTCATATTGGGTGAGCGAGGATTCACTCAAGTTCCTGATGCTGTAAGGAGCTGGGGTTTGGATAGAGGATGGACAGGATGGAGACAGAGCGGCAATATTAGAAGACGTCTCTGTCTAGTTTTCTAAAAAGCACTGCAGGACTTACTGATAGCGTCAAAGCAATACTCGCCTTGGATGTGAAAATAAATAAATTTAAGACTCCAGGTAGCACCAGTGAATAATAATAATGGCTAAGCAGTGAATAAGTAAACTCACCAGTGAGATCAGCCCAGTTGGCAGTGGGACTGTTAACTGTGCGGATAGTGAAGCTGCGGAGTCGGTCATAGTGTAACTCCCGGTACCTGACCCTGAACCCCAACAGGACTCCGTTAATGTGATCCTCGGAGGGAGGCTACAAAGAGAGGAGGTCTGCTTAATGCCAATCAACGCCATCCTCATTAGTTCTGGCCCATAAATGCCACTTTCACCATTCATTCTTTCATTTGCAAAACATAGTGTCAAATAATTCCACATTCGTACCTGCCAACGGACCAGCACAGATGTGGTGGTGTGAGGTGTAACAGACAGAATGGTCGGGGCTTTGTCTGGGGCTAGAGAATATGAGAAGGAAAAAGAAAATAATTTTGTTGTTAGCAAACCAACACAGCTGAGGAGAGTGATATATTAGTCAAGCAGCCTGGCAGGGAACAGGCTGAGAGTAAACACACACACTGTTGACGTAAAGGATTCGCTGTGACAATCCGAAGTCAAAACATGGATGTAAAGGTTGTAAAATGTTCACACAATTTAAAAAGGGTCCTCGTACAACTTAACAGGAAACCACTGGATAACGATCCTGGTCAGCTTGGTAACATTTGGTCCGTGTCTGATTACAGCAGTCACAAGATCTTACCGTCCTGCAGTGTAGTGATGGCTTCACTCTCCTGGCTGTACTCACTGTCTCCAATGTCATTGGTGGCTTTTACACGAAACTGGTAGGAAGTGAAAGGCTTTAACCTTAAAAGAGAGGAAAAAAAAGTGAGTAATGTGTATGTCATGCACTGACTGTGGGAATAAAAGAAACTGCTGACACATAGGGGAATAAAAGTGGACCTTACCTGTCCACTATGTAGGAGTGCGTCTCGTGTCTGACTGAGGCAGAGTGGACAGTCCAGTTGCTGTCTGGCAGCTCTCTGTACTGGACTGTATAGTAACGAACTGGGGACAGGCCGTCGCTGCCTGGTTCCCATGACAACAGCACTCTGCGAGCATGGACTTCCTCTTGAGGCACTACGGGTCGGCTCGTGGGTTGGGGTCGGGCTGAAGAGGACACAGACACACGCACACACACGTGCACGTGATGTCACTCTCAAAGTTAATATTCAGAGGTGAGTCATTTGAATAATGCAGTGTTTTACATTTACCTCTCTTTTCCGTTGTGACCACCAAAGCCTCGGCAGCCTCCCCCCAACCCTTCCGTGTTTGAGCAGTGAGGCGGAATACATAAACCATTTCTGGTTTCAGTCCAGATGCTGTGTACTGTCGCGCGCTGGGGCTCAGCACGTCCACTGTGGCGGCGTTGCTGTTTGAAGAGTTTCTCCTGTATGTGATCTGATAGGCTAAGGAGATAAAGTCATATCGGTGTGAAGTCATGCGTAAAAACGGATAAGCAAAGAGAACAATTCGGCTGCATTACCAAATTAAACAATGGTACAGACAACAGTCAAGTCATAGATGAAAGATCATGTAATTGGAACCTCACCCAGGATAATGCCGTTGGGCTGTGCAGGAGGTTGCCAGATGAGCCTGACTGAGTTGGTTCTGACTTCTGGGAAGAGGATGCCGACTGGAGGGCCTGGTACTATCACACGTAAAATAACCATAAGGACAGATCAGGCACGAGTATTAGATGTGACATAAATCCAGTGATAGAAAGTGGTTCAAGTAAATATACTCATCTCATAATGCTGGGACACTATTCAAGTATTGTCAAATTGTTAGCAAGACGAGACCAAAAAGACGCTCTCTATTACACGTTTCTTTATACAAGGCAGAACATCTCAATCACTTGCTGAAAAAAAAAATACTTAAAGCAGGAAGAATGCTTGATACAAACTGATTAGCGACAAGTGAAATCACTGATCTCAGCACAGTGAAATTATTAAAAAAAAAAATGTGTTTAGAGAAAAAATTACAATTTAAAAGATATTAACAAGATTAAATAGGCTGGTAAGATGGATAGTTTTACCATCATCCAGGGTCCTTTCTAAAATGGATGGCGAGCTGCTCCTTCCGTCTCCTATACGCGTGAAGGCTAGGACCTGGATCTCGTACAGGACATACTTGCCCAGGCCACTCAGCTGGACACTGTGGCTGGTGTTGCCCTCCACTGTCCAGAAGTTGGGAGCTGTGTCCGAGTCCTTCTCCTTATACACAACCTGAAACACATGCGGAACGTCCTACAGTTAGATGCCACTTGAGGTGATGAGGAAGTAAGTAACAGGAAGATGTTTTTTTCCGATGTTTTTAGTACATATTATTGTTATTCTGAAATGGAGATCATTCTCAGATGAGTGTTATGAGCTGGAAGGGGAGTGTTGACTGCTGACCTTGTACCCCAGGATGAGTCCGTTGCGGTCAGTCTCTGGGACTTCGCCCCACCGCACCAGGATGCTGCTGGAGGTGGTGGCGAAAGCTGACACGTTGGTGGGACCGCTAGAGGGCACTATAATAAGAGGTAAGGGATGGAACTTAACACACTTCAAGCACACCAGCATGATTAAGTGTGTGTTTGGCATGTGTATGCACGTTTCCTTACTCACCAGACTCCCTGGTCCTGCCGTGGACTGGCTGGCTCCATGGCCCAGAGCCAATGCCGTTGATGGCCTGAACTCTGACCTCGTACTCCGTCCACTCCTCCAGGTCCTCGATGGTGAACTCCCTTTCCAGCCGGTCCATGATGACATGAGAGAGAACTCCCCCTTTAGACCCAGCTTTAGAGTATTGGACCCGGTAGCCAACGACATCTGGATTCCCATTGTACTCCCACTCTGGAAGAGGCTAAGAGGGTTTTATTTAATTTTTTAATTCCCCTAGTTCAAGCAAAATCAATATAAATGACATCATAACTGAGTGCATAATGAAGCAGTAAGCCATGAGACGCTGTACTTTTACAACCCAAGAGGAACGATGTCAGAAAGGATGAGAAGCAATATGGGAAGAGAGTCCAAACCCTCTCAGCACTTCACTGCAATGGTTTTAATAAAATGTGGAAATACTTAAAATAATAGTACATTCACTAAAACTGTTAAATCTAAAAATAATGTAATCCTAAAATGGAAATATTTTTTATTTAGCAGGTAAGGCAATTAAACATGGTTGAATACAGGTTTGAGCACTTTAATATTGAAATAAAGTGTTTTTTAAGGGTGTTAAAAGTCACTTGGCCAGCAGGAATCTCTGTGCAGTATTTTACACTGACACGTGCACATAATTGAGCATGATAAGTCAGCATACTTAAATAAATGTGTACTGGGCTTATTTCAACGAAAGTGCCAGTGTTCTTGAAATTAATGTCGCCTTGACTTCCACGGCCATGAAGTGGACCACAAAATTTTATTAGTGTTTAACGCCCAGCTTTTGAAAAGCTGGCCCATAATCACTGAGCAATGTCATTAATTTGTAGAACCATATCACATAGCTGACACCCCTCTGCTGTAAAATCCAGGTAACATGCTCTCATTATAATCCTGCAGGAGCTGCAAGAGAAGGCTAGCTCGCCTCTGTATCTCTGACTGCCTGGCACTGCTCAGGCGCTGGCACAGCGATGATAATGGACAGATGTAGCAAAGAATACAAACACGGCCAAACACTGACGCAGGAAGCAGCAATAATCAAGGACAGAGTGCTTGCGGCTTTCCAAAACATTAACAGTGCCATTGCCTGTATTCATCATATAACAGCCCCAAGAGTACAAGTACAGATTTACAAAGAAGGAAAAGGCAACATTTCATTAAAGAAAAGAACAGCATACAATGAAGTGTGCTAAATGACCCTTGTGAGCTGAGATCAAGGCAACTTTGAAAGTCACCATTTAATGTCAAACTTTTTAACATATGAAAGATTGGACTTTTGTGATTTTAATAGGCAAAACAAAATTGCCTAAATCTGATTTTACAAACCCTATTTTAAATGTCCACTACAATATCCCAAGGGCATTTTACCAATTCAGCCCCAAGATGATGTTACACCGTACCAACGAAAGGGATAAAAAAGAAAACAGACAGCAATTTCAAATAGCTTATATGCAGGCAAAGGCATGCCTAAATCTACAGGGTGACATTTCAATAGGCCATGTCTGAATGGGAACATCTCAGATATCTAAATCTAATAATGATCTAATAAAGCGCCACTAACTCCATCCACACTGACTCAGGCCCAGTGTGCAATGAACCATGACAACTTACCACCCAGCGAAGCCATAGGCTGGTCTCACTGGCTGTGCGCAGGGTGACATTGGCGGGGGAGATGTCTGGAGGGGCCTGCAGGGTCTCGATCTTCCTGGAGGGCTGACTGGGAGGACTGGTGCCCACAATGTTTACCTGACGCATTCGGAACCTGGGGCAAAGTAAACCAGCTGACGGTGGATAAATCATCTAAAGATGAGTGTTTAATGATGATGATTTGGGAAGGGATTAGATTAGATTAGAAAAAACTTTAATGGTGCCCAAGAGGAAACTCATTGTAGTAGCAGAGGATATGATGTATTCTGGATTACAGCAAATTGATTAATAAAGAAAAAGGGAGTGTTTTTGTCCTTTTTGTAAGATGAGTGTGGAAGATGTTGCCTTTATTTCAGATATAGCACCTGCATAAGTGTGTTTGCGCGTGCTCACCTGTAGAAAGTATATGGGTTCAGGTCCAGGACCTCCAGCGATCTAGCATCAGGTTCATTAGCCAGCTGATGAACCATCAGCCACTCTTCATTCTCTCCTATTATACCAATCTGAAAAGCACAAAGAGAATGGGGTGATATCAGCAGCTAAACAAATGAACTGGTATCGTAAAACATGTGCACTGATACTAAGACATCAATCGACTCATTCTCATTATGTTGAAATAGATTTGAAGCGTCTTACCTGGGCTTCAACTTGCCAACGGGAAATGGATGTCTTGCCATCATAACCAGGTTTGAACTGCAGCGTGACCGAGCGAGGGCCAATGTTGGAGATGGCTAGATTGGTCGGAGGGCCGGGCAACTCTGTGGAAGAGGACGGAGGAACGGTAGACTAAAATAACGTTCCAATTATCACGTTATGTTTTTAGAAATAGCTGAGTAGAAATCTGTTGAGTCCCAGTAAGTGGGATGGCTATTTTAAAATCTAGTTGTAGCCCTTTCAAGTACTTCTCATCTTAAAGTCAAATATGTCATCTTCTCATTTGAACGCTGACCTGGTGGTACACCAGAGGAAATAGTGGAGGCGGAGAGCTGACCCTGGCCCTTGGAGGTCATGGCAGCTACCTGGATGGTGTAAGTGGTGAGGGCAGTGAGCCCGGTCACCTTGTACTCCTGAGTTAGGTTGGGCAAATAATGGGTCACCCGAGTATTGGTCCTGTTGAACTCCTCCCAGGAGATACGATAGCCTGGAAGACGGGGCAAAGTTTTAGGAAGTGTTGACCGTAAACACAGAGTGGTGACTCATAAATTGAGAGAAACAGAGAAGACATGTTAACGCCACATTATCTTTAATGGATACCTGTGAGAACACCGTTTTTCTCTTGTGGCTCCTTCCAGCTGACTTTTAGTGAGGTGTCCAAGATATCGGTGAAGCTAAGGTGGCCCACAGCACCAGGGGCTATAAAGAATAATAAATAAAAAGGCAGGCAATAAATGGACGGAACAACAGCCTGACATGTAATTATATACAAATACTATATAATATACTGAATGGGAACACTTACTGTCCTCATGGGTGCGTAAGCGCTGAGGCGGGCTGCGTGGGCCGTCTCCTGGGGTAGTGAAGCACAACACTGATGTGTAGTATTCTGTGAACCTTTTCAGACCAGAGATGTAACCAACATGAACGCTGTCCTGGAAGTTGGGACGCACCGTTACCACAGCGACCTCGTTTGAACGGCTGGGTTCCCACGCCAACAGCTGGAAATTATGTGATAAGGGACAGGGGGCGTGAATGTGTACATTTTAGGCACACATCTGGTAGCATCAAGATTTATTTAAGTTGGACTGAAGTAAAATGTCAGATTAAGACTAAAACTAAATCTGTTAGGTTTACAGTATTTACTGAGTACTCTTCTGCCTCTGACCACTAGAGTGCACTGGTTGACAGAAAGGGGGTGTTCACCTTATATCCCTGGTTGATTCCATTGATAAACTGGGGGCTCGGGGCACTCCAGGTAAAACGCACAGTGGTGGAGTTGACAGCCTCGCCTTGCACATTTCCTGGTGGCACAGTGGGAACTGATCCAGAGGAAGGAGAAAACCCAGACAGATGGAGGGAGGGGGAGGGACAGGCAGAGGGAGAGAGAGAAAAGAAAGAGAGAATGGCGAGGAGATGGGGAAGGAGATAACTTGAAAATGTACAACAGGCACTTTCAGACCTGCCTTGTTTAGAGCGTGAGAATCAGGCTGAACCATTTTTTTAGTTTGGCTCATTTGGGGAGGTAAGAACATGCCAATCAAACCGGGTGTGAGAGCGCTTGCCTCAGGCTGCTTCCAGGTGAACCCTGCAGCAGTTTGGTTGAAGTGAGCGTGCGATGCTGATGTAACGCTGGAAAACAGTATGGGACTCACACGTTAATGAGGCTGATTGGCCAGCATTGGTCCTCATATCCCCCATGCCATCCTCAATTCTCTTCTAATGTTTTTAAATGCACATCACGATCTGCTCTTGTGCCTTTAACACAGCGGCTGACGGAAACATCCAATTAATAAGAGCTGAGCTAAACTACATGAACGCCTTGTTCGCTGTCGTTATCCACTGACAGTGACTTGGATGATGAAATTATTATTTATTTTCTGCAAGGGAAGTGGCATGGAAATAAAATGGTGATGTTTGCCATAACTTTCCAGTTTAAAAGTTTTGTGAATTAAAAACAATCTTGTGATTCATCACAAATGCAGTACATTTGTTTATTTGCTCTGACTGATACTCTGATTTGGGCCCGCTCATTAATTGATCGATTGATCAGACAATCATGCAAAGTTTCCAAGGTTTAACAATATTGTGTGCCAGGTAGAATCTGTCATTATTGAAGCATTCAAAGTATTTTGTGATAGTCCAGCCAAAAGAGACTGACAGACACCTGCTCAGCGCTCGTAATATAAATGAGCCAGACAAAACAGCAAATACCTTATACAGAAGAATGTAAAAATGAGACAGTGCGAAAAGACTAGAGAAAGCAAATCAATCATTTACATGCAGTGCAATTATAATAACCGCTAGGACAGAGTGGTGAATGGTGTGGAGCTAAGACCCACTGCACTACACTCAGAGCCTGGTTCAGGAACCAGAGTTGGTCTCTGTTAAGTATTTTAGACTCATGACAAAAAGCTATATACATAAATCAACTTAAGCTTGAAACCAGTGCTCAAACCGATGCACAAGACCTGTAAAATCTAATGAAATCAAAATATCTGCTGATTCACCCTCTGTAATAACTGTATCTGAGCAGGGAGTGGAACAGAATAGGAAATGGAAACACTCCCAATTTTCTTATGAGTGCTCTAGAGAATATTTAGTGAGTCTGGTATAGAGGATCTCTGTTCATGGAGTGGATTTAACATGACAGGGATTCAGAGATATGCGAGTGTGTTAAGCCTTTCAAAGCTTTACATACAAGTTAAAGGAATTCATAATCAAACGAAGCCAGCGCAGCATATCTAAACCAGGAGCAATATCCTTTCTCTTGTGTTTGTTAGAGCCTGGCAGCAGCAATTTGAACTCACCGTAATCTACGAATGTACTTTTTAGGAAAGACAGTAAAAAAAAAAAAACACGTATTAACCTCATGCATTAGCTATAGCATATATTTGACAAAAGGTCTGCATGTTAATGTGAGGTTTATGGTTGAGTCTCTTTAGATTTGGTGCCAAAAAATTATCTTGGCTTGGTATAATGTTACAGTAACAAATGTGACTTTCATCCTCTGAAGACTTTGAATAGACAGGGATTTTAAATAGACAGCCAGGCAAGGAACATAAGGTGTCGGAATCACCGGCCGTGACAGAAATATGTATGACACCGGGGAAAGTTCACAATGTGTGTTCTAATTATACCACTCAGCATGTACAATGAGAAAAGAAGTCAACCGCGGCAGCTTCCTTTGGCAACATCGTAAAGTCTGACGCCCATCATCACCTGGTAACTTATGTGCAGGAACAATGAAATATGTGCTCGGAGAGACCGACCGACGCCTCCAGGTGGTCAGTAAGGACTTTTTTCTTTTTTTTGTGAGGTGCTGCAGTCAGACCCCTCCCCCCCCAAAAAAAACCCAAAACAAAACAAAACTGGATACTTTTTCATTGAGCACAAAATTCAAATGAATACAATAACAACGCTAAACCCAACCATACCAGTGGGGATCAACAAGATGATCCATCTAAGAAACAAAACAAAGGAAACGCGTGGATTGACAGAACAAACAAACAAAAAAAAGACGCTCTGATGAAGCTATCGGCTCATGCCTGCACACAATTTGTTTTACAGTGCTGCAGCACTTAGTGAGGAATTAACTACATAAAACCTGACAAAAACAAATAAGAGGGTCTGATAGGCAAATAGCACTTAGATAGCCGTATTATGTTATGTCTTTTACATTCCTTTAAAAGCCTTGCTGCGGCGGTCTGTACTAACTTCTGCTTGAGACTGGGGTAAGTAGTCTATCTTAACAACATGCGTGAATCACCTTTTCAAGGTCGGGGAAAAGGATTTTTAAAAGACATGCTGTGTAGCAAACCAGGCTGCATGGCTCTTAATTTGATCGTTAAAAACAGGTGACTGGATTAACTATCAGTCACAAGTTTTACATTACAGGCATAACATTATTCAAGAGGCTAACATGGTGAGGCTGAAGGTAATTAATGGAATTTGTAGATCCAAATAAAACCGTCTCGTACTTATAGCAACTAAGCTGCAGGAAGAATGTTGAAATTCATGGCCAGACATTCCTTAACTTGAGCTTGGCTGCTTGGATTGCTGGTAGGCTTCCTTGGGAATATACAGCATATGGTGCAGAGCCTACGTGTTGCACTCACCTCCCTGCAGTGTCCATTCAGTGACTTTGTGGCTGTAGGTACCCCTGCCTGCTCCATTATAGGCTGCAACCTCGATCTCATAGTTGGTCCAGATGATGAGGTCCTCCAGGAGCAGACTGGTCTGGTCTGGGTTGGTGATGTTTTTCATCTGACAGTCAACTGGAAGCCCCGACAGACAGTACCTGGCAGCAGAGGGAGAAATCGATAGACAAAGGGAGGGAGGGAGGGACAGACAGACAGGGACCACGCACGCAGACATGAATATAGACATATTAGAACACGGATTCTCCGAAGAAGAGAAGGAAGGGCGAGCGGTAAAGGAAGTGAAGCCATGCAGAACAGCTATAAAATGGTTACAAAAAGGAAGGTGTGACAAGAGATGAATGAGGAGAGAGGTATTTAATTGGCACCAATTATTCTAATGCGGTGGTGAACGAGAATGAAGCAAAATGGAGAGGGAGAAAAGAAGCTGACATAACAGTTATTATCACTTCTGAGTGGCATTGGCCCAGACAGGCACCTATCCTTGGGATGAAATTAGGCAGGTTGTCATGGTCTTCTTACCTGATGATGTAGCCCTGGAGTGGACCGTTCTGATGGCTCTCGGGAGGAGGCTGCCATTGGATCATGATGGACTGATTGGTGCGGCCGCTTGCGATGACTGTCTGAGGGGGGGCACTGGGAGGCTCTTCGGGGAGAGTTAGTCTGCAGCAGCAAGGAAAGAAAAAGGATAAGAGAGGTGAAAGAAGAGACAAAGAGTGAAGCCATGCATTAATTATTGTGAGTTTCTGCATATTTCTATCCCATTTCATCATAGACATCTAATCATAATAAAGCCCGCTTTTTTGTATTTTTCAGAACGCCATAAAGGAAAGTTGGGATAAGTGTGGCTGCGTCTTTGTCCAAAACACATTCTCTGTAATACTGTCCGCGGAGGGACATCTTGCTACGGCATGACAAGGATCAAAGAAGCCTTGGTGAAAATGGAGCAGCACAATAGACAGACGGCGCGAGTAAGAGAAAAGATATATAAGAACAAGAAAGAGAGATCCAGGCAGACTTTTCCCTTCAGTCAATTTGAGATGACATCTTGATTTCTTCCCAGTGCACCGGCACACTACTCTGGAGGAGATGAATCAGAGTGTTTAGGATCAAAGAGGTGTGCCAGATAGATGCCTCAGAAAAGGCTCAGCCACCCTCCCATGGTGTGCTTTTGTCTGGGCACATTCACACGGAAATTCGGCTCTGTGAATGAGTGTGTGGTGCAAAAGGTGCGTGATGGGTAGTGATGGCTTGCAGTTTTAGGGAGTTCTTGCCGCAGGTACAAAAGCAGCAAATGGGCTGTGTTGATGCGGACACGGTCGCACAGTAGCGTCTATGGTTGAATCACGGTGATCTAGGAATGTGTGTGTGTGTCGGGTGTGCATGCATTATTATGACCGTTTCGTCTTGCTAGCCACGAGAATTCACTTGAGATTTGAGTCTGTGTGAAGCTCTGCCGCTTTCAAGCCTCTCTCTGTATTTTACTCATGAAGTACGGCAAAGACAGTTAATAGGAGGAAGGGCGATGAAGCTGGGTCAGCGAGCCCATCAAGTCTTCACAAAGCGCAATTTCAGCTCATTCGCAGTTTTATCTTGAAAAGGCCCATCCCGAAGCTGGCTCATCTCTCACTCACTCCCACAGGAGCGAAGACCAAAAAGTGGACTTGCAGGAAATAATCACGAGGTTTTCGATTGAACTGCCAAGACGAGCGGGGAGGGAGGGGGAACGGGTTGTTCCAGAACTGTTAAAGCTCTCGAAGTTTAACGCTGGACTCACGGCAAGCATATACATTAAGTTGCACAGGCTACCAGCAACATTATTAATATTCAGAAGATGCATAACAGCTAAGTGCAGTACCCACCGGTCAGTCTCTTTGCTGAACTGTCCTCTGCCCACATCGTTGACAGCACACAGGCGGAACTGGTACGAGCGCGCTGGGATGAGGCCACCAACAGTAACCCCGGTAGACTCCGGTTCAATGTTGGCCAGCAGCACCGTCCAAGGGGCGTCTGAGGCGGAGGATGAACAGAGCTGTGAGCCACAGTAAGTGACCTTGTGGGAACATTTAGTACATACTGGAGGAAAATCTCTTCAGCGCTCGCAAACTCAAATTTACATTCAATGTTATTCCTGACTGTCATTGCCCACCATTGTTTCATTTTCAGTAATAATATTGCAGCTGATAAAAAACATGTCGTTCATTCTAAATATCAGATTGAAATTCAATTATCCAAAAACCAGATCTCATCTGCATCCTCGGATTCATTTTCCTCTTAATGAGTTGTCGTCTTCTCAGTTAGCCTGAGCTTTCCGATTTTACTCCCTATGGGTGAAAGCATTCCCACTTCTTTAGTTTTATCAAGCAACGGGAAATAGGAGCACTGGACATCACTGGACATTTAACATGACATCTTGAATTCTTCCAAGCCACTGCTCCGGTGGTAGCCCTGATCATTCGCAAGTAAGCGTGCAGGTGAGACAGTTGAGTTATAGTAATTGTAAAGGGTGCAACTGCCAGTTGTAGGGAGACAATGGAAATATAGTATAATAAGCGGGGTAGCAGGGAGTATAAAACAATATTGCCTTTTAAAATGAAGACATAATACAAGAAATAATAAATGCATCTGTTTGTTCAAGAACATTCATTGTCAATGGTGACACTGGTGCCTTAGTGATGGGGAATTACACTGAACCACTCACTGTTTTCTGAGACTTCTAGGATGTAGCGGATCAGGGGGCTGTTGCCATCAAAAGCCTGGGCCCATGTGAGGTTGATGGCCCTCTTCTCTGTGGTGCTCAGAACTGCTATAGGGTTTTCTGGAGCATGGGGCAGCTGCCTGTATGAACATATGTGTGCGTTTGTGAGAGAGAGGGACAAAGTGATAAAGAGAAATAGAAATCAGACGAGAGAGGCAGCAAATAACAGAATTAAACAGCCAAACCGAGAGCCTTGCATTGTAAATATTAGAGGGTTTGATGGATTAGAGAGGAGAGTAGTGATAAACCACGGCAGTGGGGAAAACATCCATCCATCACATCGGTCAGGCGTAAAAAAGAGGGAAAAAAAAACACAGAGCAGATGAGACAGGGGAGACGTGAAGAAAACGTGCAGACCTGACTCTGAGGTGGGCACTGCGGGAGTCGTTGCCACCCACTGAGGTCACCCTGCAGGTGTACGTTCCGATGTCACCCGACCACGTCTGGGAGATGTGCAGGGTGCCGTCGGGATCCAGCCGCAGGCGGGGCGACGTGTTCACGTCAATCACCGAGCCGCTTTTCTCCCACACATACCTGGAGGTAGGCACATGTGTATGTAAGAGTAATACACACACACACACGAACACACACAGACACACACTCACAATTTAACTCTGTGTCACTGAGTGTTGTGACAGTAAATCCGTTTGCTTTGCGTCAGTTCATACAGCAGAACACAGAAGGAGCTGACGCCGATGAAAATGCTCATGATGCTGATGGCAAAATGATTTGAATCTGAAAACCATGCCTCTCTGTCACACATACAGCACAGAACCTCTCCTCATGCATTTCTCTCCTTGTTACATAACCAGCTGCACATATGGACCCCCCCCCCGCACACACACACATTCACATACACATGTACATAGGCATGCACACACTAGGCACTCCTGTGATTAATTGCGACTGCTCTGGCTTTCCAGCTAATCTCCTCTGTGTTGCGTTTAATTAAAGGCGCTGTCTGAAGTTATTACTCTGTTTACATATTCATCTGTTTACCCCGCGATCTGATCAATGCTGTGGGCCCACAGGTGACAGGCACTCTAATCACTGGGCTCCACAGACATCATTTCACTCCCTCGGAGACAGATGCATGTGCACACACTCCATCAAGTCTGTCTGACGAGTGAGGAAAAGCGACAGACTAATTCCTCAATCAGACTCTTAAGAGTTTCAAAATCTTCCCATACGAGGCCGTCTCAGGGTGGATAGACACCATAAGATCTCTTACAGATTTCATAAACCAATTAAGCACGACATTGATAACCAAGCTTGTTTTCGAGACTGAGGTTGCGTCAAAAAAAAAAAACTTGCTACAAAAACAAAACTATGTGATGTCTGACATTTATTACAGCTGTGTGTGATGTTCAAAAAGACAACATGGCTGACAAAATAAATTCCAAAATATATTGCAATGGATGTCATCATTACCTGACAGTGACGCTGGGGTCATGGGTCACACCACAAGTCATAACAGCCTTGGTCCCTTTGATGACACTCTGGTCTTGTGGCGGTTTAGTGATGCGGGTACGTGCTGCGAATACACACAGAGGCTGTTATTCTTTGTTTGAACAGTGGCTTGAACAGAGCTCACCGGACTGGATCTCGTCTTTCACTCAGTCTCTTTCTGAAACCGAGTGAATCACAGCGTTTCTGAGATGGGTGAAGTATTTTGTAAGGCTTTCAAGGACTGGTAATGTAGATTTTGCACAGGAAATGAGCACATGCATGAGTCATTAGACTGTATTCAGAATATCTTGGCAGTGACCTCCAGGAGCCAGGTACTTATTGCATCTTCAAATAAACAAGTCGTAAGATTAAACTGCAGTATTTTCAACAATGTGCTAGATGAGGTAGAAAATGATGACAGTGATGTTTGCCGACAATGTAAGCAGGGATTTTCAAGATTCTGTTATGCTTACCCCACACCACTAGGTCGGCCGAAGCTTCATCAATGCCCCTGGAGTTACTGGCCATGCATGTGTAGGTACCAGCGTCGGACAGGTGGGAGGGACTGATTAGCAGGCTGCCTGACTCCAGCAGGGTGAACCTGGGCAGCTGGACCGAGCCACTGGCCAAGACACGTTCACCTGCAGGGAAGGGCGGAAGTGATTGATGGTATGGAGGACAGGGGGAAAAAAAGCGAGACAAGGGAGAAAGAGAGATTAGGGTATTGGAGAAATGTCAGGGAAAACAAACAAGAGGGAAAGCAGTGCAGCAAAAGCAAAGAAGCTTGTTGAGAACGCATATTCTGATTCCTTTCCATCGCTCTCGTCTAACTTTGACAAGTCCAAATGCAGCCTAATGAACCCCCCCCCCCCCAATCTGAACCTCATGCTGTTAACCCACGCACCTTTCTGCCAGGTGATGGCTGGCCGTGGGGCTCCTGAGGTCTCACAATGAAGAATGACTGACATGCTGTCAATCACGGCGCTGTCAGAAGGGCCAGCGGTGATGTTGGGAGCGATACCTTAGAGGAGAGGGGTTCGGGCCACACACACAAGCGCACGCACACACACACATACAAACAAAATCAGTTGAGACAGAGGTGATAATGAGAGACATAAACAGTTTTCTTCCTAATAAGGCAGACGGCAACTGAGAGCTTAATAGACTTGACAAAAGGAGCGGCTGTCAGGTCTCATTCTCTCAAGGACAGCTCCTAGAATCTGACAAGGCGCCGCCATCGCTCTACTTCTCCTGCACACTCTCTGATTAAAAAATAGCCAATAATTGCCCGAGCATCCAAGGTGACAAATCTGTCAATGCGGAGAGATAAACAGATAGATGGGTGTGGGAGGCAAGACAGAGAAAGAGGGAGAAAAGAGGATTAGAAACGACAACAGAGGAGCGGATTTGAGAATAATAAAATAAAAACGGGAGGCAACAGAGAGGGGAAGATGAGCGGAATTAAGGAGCAGACGTGCAGATGGCTTTGAAAATGTTTCAAGGGGACATACTGGTAACGGCTAGGTAGGTGTTTGTCTGGATCTCTCCTGCAAGATTGCGGGCAAAGCACTGAAACATCCCCGTGTCATCTGGCAGGAGACCGTTGATCTGTAGACTGCCTCCTACCAACACCCTGTACCTGGGGATCTTTACCGGGCTGATGGGCACAGCGTCTTTATACCACACTATGTCTGGCTGCGGAGTGCCTGCAGAGAAAGGAAAGGATTTTCATTTTTTTCCCCTGTCACTGTGACACTTTTGTTCTTTTTTATTCTTTTTCTTGTACTTTCTTGCTCTTTGTTACGTGCAACAGCACAGAGGGAAAAAACAAAGGGCACTGACCTCGTGCCTGACAGGGGATGTTCACCACCTTCTCCATCTCTGCGCTGATGTGACTCGGTGGCTCTTTGACAAACAGAGGGTACTCTGTTTCAAAGAAGAAAAAGCATACAATGTTGCTCCAGTAAAGATTTAAAGACAACCAACAAATCACTCTAAATAACAACATCAAGTCAATTAAAGAAGTATAAAATGGCAACAAAATGTTCTCTCCACATGGGGGTTAGCATGAGGCAATATTTGGATCATTTAGGCTCAGCTGCTCTGCGCGAGGTTAAAAAGTAATCTGTGGGTTGTTTACCGAGAACATGCAGGAAGGCCCCGGCAGTGACCGAGGGGACGCTGCTACTGCGGAGTGACGCCTCACACTCGTAGTAGCCGCTATCACCAACTGCAGGCAAGCTGATGACCAATCTGCGGCCGAAATCTCGGATCCCCGCGCTGACCACTATCCCGTCTTTCCTCCAAGTAATACTCATTTTGACGAGTGGTCTGGAGGAAAAAAAAGATTAAAAGGAGAAAAAAAAGAGAGAGCAAGAGATAGGAAGTGTGGTTTTTAATACAGATTCACATTCTGTTTCAAGTTTATGGAGCATTGAGGGAGCAATGGGATACATCTGTCATTCTGATTAAGTCTTTGAATTGGAGATAATAATCTGAATTCAGGACTGGGATTGTGCAAGATAGGGATAACAGAAGCCTTGAATCAAAGGGAAGAATGGAGGAGAGGTACAAAATGGAAGACGTACAAAATACTTTTCTATCATGTTCAAACAAAAGATTGCGAGATCAGTTTGAATTGCAAAATATCAGATGTGGAGGTGAGGGAAGGTGGCGGTGTTTTGATAATGTGTGCATGCACGTCTGTTGCATATTTGCATTCGCCGTTTTCTCAGTGGGAATGTGTTCAAATGTACCTCGCATTGGCAACGCACTCCATGACGGCCTCGTTTCTCCCCATGGTTACACTGGTGTTCTTGGGGGGGATGATGATGGAGGGGGCGATGGGGTCTGCAGGTCCTCCCACATCTGTCACACGAACAGAGGTAGATGGAAAAAAGTGAAGCAAATCTGCTAACTATAAGGAGATCTCAGATTAAGCCTGTGCATGTGCCAGATAGAGCCAACCGAGCATGACTAGACCCTTATAAAGAGACTGACAGTCTGTCACTATCAGCAGCAGGTAGCCAGCATGCTGTCACCCAACTATTAACACCCCTGTCTTTACATTGGATCCTGTTTCTAGTGCACGCAGCATTTCCTGAGCAGGGTGTTAGCCCAGGTGTTAGAAGCCATTATGTAGCATAATTGAGACAAACACAAAAGGCGATTAAATGCAGCACCATCACTCACGGGTTTCACGGAGCCTCCAGCCAACCATCGATTCACTGCCCTCAATCAGTGATCTCTCTCTGAATGTGATCTCATTTTCCCCCCACCACCTCCCCGGAGTACGGGTATGGACCTGTGCGCTTGTATGTGTTTGAGTGATTGCGCGTTTATGGTGTATCGCGCGTGAGTACTGGATGCATGTGTGCTTGTGTTTGTGGTGTGCCCACGCGTATCCATGTGCATTCGTGCAAGTTTTATTTTCAGGGCTACTCCAGGTTAATAGGGCCCCTAATCAAGTTTATATTATCACTATTGTTATTTTGTGTCATTGTAAATCACACCCGTTCAAGGCCCAATTTTTGTGGCACCTCAGCGGTGTAATGACAAAGCTTCCTCTACAAACACTGCCTGAATGTAAGAGCAGCCCTCCTGACGGGTTATTGCTGTTTGGTTCTGCTTCCCATTTGATTGGTTCGTTCAAGTCTCCAGCTCTTCAGCTGCGGCGTTGACTTCACAAGTCTAAAAACACATTTTAATACAGTGTATTGAATAAGTTGCTATACAAATACTTTTAAACAATTTACACTGTGAAATTCGATTTCTTTCTGAGCTCCCAAATGATGAATTTTCGTTTATCTAATATGCTACATAAGGCTGAGGTTTAAAGTTTTTTAAAAATCAATGAAAAGCACAGCCTTGAGTACAAGTGTTCACAGTAGAAAATAAGACGCTGACTGTATCTAAAAGTAGTGATTTTAGCTGATCCAGATACTGTTAAATGTGAATATACAGCTTCAAGCACAAACAGCAGGGAAACAAGAGAAACTTAGCTGCTGCTGACATTTTGCTGGCACATTTTTAAAAAATGCATTTAACTTTTCAAAATTATAACATTTGAATTAACCTCAAAGCACATCCAAACACCGATTGAAAAGATAATTCCTTATGGCAGCAGAGAGTGTACAACACAGGTAAGTGGTGCACCCTGACCGTAAAACGCATTATCATGATAATGTCTAGTTTGTCTGGCGAGACAGGCGAAGAACAGCAAAATGTGTCCTTTCAAAGCGATGTGATGCGTTTATCTAAAAAGAATATTTAAAGGAAGATGATTTACCCACTGATTGATAAGTGAATACATCAATTGTGCGATACTGCTGGCTGACTGAGAGGTTTTAGAATTTTACTAGACCTCCCGATTAATCCATTTCATCGTGGTGGTGCGAGCATCATCTTAAAGGCATTATTGACGTGATTATTAATTAGCATAGTGAAGATCGATCAATGCATGTAGAACAGCTCACTGTCCACATTGAAAAAGAACAACTTAAACAGGCTGCAATGATTTGCCAAGGTCCAAGGGATTTATGAGGAAAAATCTAAATCACTTGGATCAGACGTCATTGGCTAAGAAGCATGATTACAGGCATTTGGCTGATCTGTGTAGCTTTTGTTGCCTAATTAACGGGTGATATTACGCGGAACGTTGGATTGGTGTGGAGAAGAAGAAGACGTAGAGAGGAGGAGGAAAAGGAGGAGGAGGAGGAAGCACAAGTTTTAATATTCACCGTCTGCCAAGACGAGCTGAAGGGTAAGCAAAGTAAGGTCACTAATTGGTGGTGGTATAAATAGCACATCATATCTAAATAATCTATGAATGATTCCTTGATTGTAATTGTTGATGCAGTCATGTTGAAGCTGTTAAAAATGTGATGGCTGCTGCTCTTGCGTGAAATTGTCAAAAAGAGTGCCAATATCACACTTCAATCTCTGAGGTTTACGAAAGGTTTTACACGTGTGTAAATATACTAACTAAACCGGTTTGTTAATACTTGGCTGAGAATGTCGTCTGTGTTTTTCCAGTGGCCCGGTGAAAACCGGGGAATGCATTTGACTTGTTAAATAACTCATTTGATTTCTAGAAGACATGATTGGTTCCTTAGCAGACATTAATGAATGTATTGCAGTTCATAAACTCTCAGTGTTGAGAATACCTCAAGTGTGTAAACGTGTAATTAAACGGGAAAAGTAAAGAACGTGCGTTGCATCTGTCCGTGTTCAAAGATCAATTGTTCACCCAAGTGAATTTCACACTCTAAAGAATGAAACAAAAAAGGCAAAACATCTGCCCACTTGGAGTACTAGCCAGTGTCAGTTTGCTTTTCACTATTAAACCCAGCTCTGTCTCATTAGTATGCTCCCTTTGGAACAGCACGCTCCCTCTACTGCATATTTTTCTGTCTCTTCCCCAGCAGAATTGCTAAAATGAACAAATGCAGCTGTAAAAACCTTATTGACTTTCAGATGCAAAGTACGGCTGTGTGATCCGCAAGGCCAGATTCGGTGATATTCAGTGATGTCTGGCCCCCACAGATTGCTGTCTGGATGCGTATTGAGCACTGAATTACAAACACCATTAACGATATGATGAGCCGATGCCGGAGCGAGTGAGACGCTGATATTAAAAACGGGAACAGGTTAAGATCCTCATGCAATAGTCAAAACACCCCATCAGATAAGTAATTCAAATCATATGTGCGTGTTATCTTTTATCAAAGGTTATGTGTGGTGTAAGAAAGTATCATAAATATTATCTTCTGAGGCCGTTAGAAAATACATTCAGGCACTTTTAACTGGTTGGGCGTAGTAAGCAGAGAAAGAAACTTTGTTTAGAGAACAGAGGGTGACAGAGGCGTCAGGTTCAGCCAAACACTAATGATTTCACACGTATCCATGCTTGTATGAGCAATGCCAAACTTCATTTGAAGTTGTGAACATGAACCGCTTATAAGTGAGGCCGACCTTCTAATCTGATGTGCGTGGGTGTGGGTGTATGTTTAATCACACCTCTGTTCGCTCAGTGTCATTTTCATAAATCTGCTTTTTGTGAGGCGCGATTAAACTGAAGGTCCACTTTATGGGCCTGTACATCCAGCCAGTCAGAGGGGTGCTGTCGGAGCTCCACCAGAACACCGTCTCATGGCCGTAATTCACGGCTCGAGCCAGAGGTCAGAGGAGGACGGCAGAGCAAGAGGACAACTATTGTGGTGAAGGCAATGGGTAGGATTACGTCTGATATGGCAGGGAGGAGTGCAATGCTGAAAAGGAACGCCAGTAGAGGGCGCTATCTCTGTTTCTATTGTCTCTGACAGAGCCACCTGTTGTTTAGCTGCTGTGTTGAGTGAATATATGTGAGCTGAAAAAGAATATGAGGAATAAAGCTTTTTTTTTTGTTTTTTAAAACTACATTTTCATCTGCAACAACCTGTCAACGCAATCTGCTGATGACACAGACAATCTGCTAGTGCGGCGTGTCTTTCGCTGAGCGAGGAAGTCTGTTGCTTCAGTGTGTGTGGGTGCGTGTGCGCCTGCGCGAAGTGTGTGTCTTCATTGTGTACTTACTCTCCACTGTGAGTGTGATGGGCTGACTGGTTTTGTTCTCCCCATTCTTGTCATTGACTGCCTGGGCGTAGTAACGTCCCGCATCAGGGGCCACGGTGGACAGGATGACCAGCGTGTTGTCCAGGGTGATGGCACTGGGTGCATGCACACACATGCGCACATTTGTTTAGTATGCTCTTAAAGAGACTGCATCGCCTCGCATTCATTCCCATGACACTCACTTAACCTCAACCTTACCCTAATAAAGACACAGACAGCTTTAGGTAGCATTGAATGTAGTTAGATGAAGTTGGGGATCAGCAATTTGGCTCCCAATTAGTCAGACAGCCCCATTCAACTGGTGTGCATTCCAAAATGTGTCCCCAAACACACATTAACAAGCACACATGCACACTCATATCATTAAACCAGTGAGTAGTTGTATCTCAGTCAATAAATCTAGAGGGTAAATGATACACACACACACACACACACACACACACACACATAAATTACGTCTGAAAAGCACCAAGCGAAAACAATTTTTTTGGGCACTTCCATCTACAAGCTACCACAGTGTCTTAAAGAGACCGTTCAGAATTGATCTCGCAATTTTATACTCATTGTTCCTGCAGCACTTGGGAATTAGTACAATTGGTTACTGTCATTTCAGCTGCTGATTAAGATAATTTAGGCTGGTCTATAGGCCCGTCTGAGTTTTGTTCATAGAAGCATGGCCATGTGTTTTAGTTGCAAAAGAGTCTTAATATATCCGGACACATGTAGTGGTCCTGATGGACTTAGATGTCTACATATTTGAGGCATATTTGTAAGATGTAAGCCACAGTCAGAGTCCATTTTTTGCAACCTGTTCCAGCACATAGAGATGAAAAATGAGAGCACATAAAGTCCCCAATTTAGCAATAAAAACAACTATATTTCATTAAATGCTGTAACCTCCCATACTCTCTATGATGTTGTGTATTAGCAGCATGTTAACTTGGCTGAGTGTCTTTGGAGATTAAAATGGATTTTTGATTTCTCCCACATTAATTATGACAAAAACTACACAATAACATTTGTCTTGAAAAATACCACAGTTGTTCTTTAAAATCCTTTATTTTTTGTTGTTTTTGAGACTGTTGCATCCCAGCAGCCTCAAGAATGACTGAACGTTGATGTCCTCAAATGTTTGCGAAGGCCCATTAAGTGAGAGCTGACGCTAAGCACGCGGCAAGATTAGGCTCTTCCTATCTGCCAGCATCTGCCTGATTGGTGCAGGATAAACAGACACACTCCTGGACAATTAGGAGCGTCGGCTCTCACCGAGTCAACAGACACTTCCACAAACACCAATATACGCACACACCTGTGAATTTCAATGTGGCCTGACACAAAGCGAGCAAACAAGCAGTAAATACAGGGTGTCCTGTCAGTGCTTCTCATTGTCACAGAGCAAAGCTTCACTTCTGATAAGAGTCAGATGCATAGAAACCAGCTCTGGAATTGGTCGGAACATTCATGGAAGGGGTTGAGCTTTTCCTTTCAACTTCCCTCAGTGCTTGTACTGTGATTTCTGGAGCCCTGCAGGCAGAGGATACACACACACACACACACCGATCCGTTCATCAAGTGAGAGCATGCAACTCAGGGTGAAAGTCTTCATGTCAGCCACGACATGGTAGCGCTTGCTGCTGAATAATAGATGAGGAGGTGTTTCATGAGCAGTTGTGGACTGCCTACTGCTATTTGTCTGGATGGCAAAATGAATCTCTGGTGATTACCTTCACGGGATCTCTTCAGGAAAATTGCATATCTGAAGAGATGAAAAAAAGGATACCACACACACACACACACACACACACACATACGGAGCATAGTCCATACAGATACATAGTCACCCACAGAACTCCCACCTTGCACTCACAGCCTCACACAGCTTCTTCCACCACATGCACATAGGCACACACACCCTGCCACACACAAATCCACCCAGGGGTGAGGGCTGTCAGTCAAACATATCATCAATTGAGGCCTTTTGTCCAGTTTTGTCTAATTGGTTCCCCTGCTGCCTGCTCTGTCTCAACCCTTCAATCATTCTGCCTGCAAAGTCAATAGGGGAGATATAATAACTCGCTTCATCACTGAGAGGTGATTCAATGAGGAAGGCAGGGCCTGCACCAACATTCGTTCATCAACTACTCTGCTCAGCTTCATTCATGGTGTGTGGGGGATTGTAGAAAATCTGTGAGCAGTATTGAACTCCGTGAAGTTCCCCGAAGTGAAAGATTTTCTGCTTCAGCAGCTCAGCATTCACCAACAACTCATATATGAGAGCACTTGCTCAGAAACACACAAGTCACATGCACACGAGCTCTGCTCAAACTAAATAAACTGAGGTGAGGGGAAGGTAGACTTACATACGGCTGCTGGAGGGAATCTTACGTCCATCTCTGAACCAGGTGATCTGTGGCCTGGGGAAGCTGTGTATCTGCGGCGCATGGAGGAGAGCACCATCACCCTGGGATACAGTTTGAGATCTTTCAGCCTCCACAAAACCACCCATATCTAAAGGGAAAGAAATTGAATGAAAGAGGAACATTAATAGTAGAAGACAAACTGCCAGCAACAAAACAGATAAAAATTGTCATTATTACTGCGTTATGTACCTTTTTCAAAAGCTAAGCTCCTTCACTGACAGTGACTCATCCACATACTGTGCATGACAAGCCTTTAACAAGAACAGTGTCCTCTCTTTACTCTGTCAGAACTGGAGATGTATGGAAAGAAACACACACTTACAGGCAACCTGCACTTCAGTACTGCACTGCATTATAGCACCCACTCGATTTCTCACAATGCAGCGGTAGTGGCCAGCGTGCAGTCGGTCCAGCGAGGGGATCAGGTACCTAATGGGCACGCACAACACAAAGTGCCATTAGTCATCATCAGCATGACAGACAGCGGCATTTGTCATCTTGGCGCTTTTATCCCCCCCACACACTCAAGATGCTTAATTAATCGAGATGTTTCATTGGGCACTTGACACACAGCTTAAATGGCATTCCAGTGAAGTGTGATTTGATGCTGACGTGGCGCTGGACAGTAGATCGTAAACTAAAGAAAGCAGAATGTAATCTTTAGGCCAGCTGTGGAGTGAACGGCAAAGGCAGCAGAGTTTCTGACTGGCAGGCCTCTCAAAGCCCCATTGTTATCCCGTATCTTCAGTCATTTGAATGAAATCATACAAGCACCTCTCGCATGTTAGTCCTGGACAGCTCCATCTCTCCCCTGCATTCATGCTAAATGGTGCGTGTGAAATGCTAGCTAGATAACACAGAACCGAGGCCCCTTTAATTGGTTTTGCTACAGCCACTTAGGAGCGTGGAGCCCGCCCCTGCCATGTTTCCCCTGCACTGCAATTTGGGCTCGAGGCTGGGGTGGGGTGGTCTGATTAAATGGATTCCAGTTCTCCTCTTTGATCAGGGCTGGTGAAGAATAACAAGCAGAGGGCTGGCCCGCAACGCAGACCCAGAGACTAAGCCACGTGAGAGCTCAGCCAAATGCTGAGGAAAGGCAGGGAAAGAAGAAGACAACGCCGGGGGGAGATGTGGGGCGAGAGGATGTGAGAGTGTGTGTGTGTGGGGAGTGGAGGTAGCCAGCGATAGCAATCAGACAATGTCACCTGAGAGTGTCTGTCCATGTCTAGTGGACTAGTCAAACTGTGAGGAGAGTCCTGAAAACAGGGCTGGAATTAGACAGTAACTGACTTTCACTGTGGACTGCAACTGTGACCAGTGAACACACACGTGTGCAGACACAGTGGCGCACAAGCATACAGCTCATGTACAATGGGCACACTGATGCAAACACACACACACGCACGCACGCACACACACGCACACACGCACACACACACACACAGAGGCCTTGTTAGCACTGGTTGAAGCTTTCTCTTGCCACAGTCTGTGCTGTTAATAGAATCCTTCAGAACTGTGTTTAGAGGCTGAAGTATGTAATCTGCCCAGAAGAACCCCACGGTCAGTGAAACAGCATCTTACTGCTGACAGAGCAAAGCCAACCCCATACGGCACAATATGATATATGAAAATATGCATTGTGTGATTTTGTTGCAGCAATGATAGTCTCAACAAACAGCAGAAGAGCTATCTGCTCACACCATCTTTGAATTTTGAATACAGTGCAAGATACTAATCGGAATAAATCTGACAATCCCCTGAACACAAGACGGTATGTCTCAAGGGAGACATGCAGCCAAATCAGTCCTGAATAAATCCATAGAAATGAGTCTTGAATATGAATAAAAATGAGAAATTGAGCTATTAGTTACAATTAAATGCTGCTAAAATGTCCTCATGTAGTAAGCTAAATACTTTATTAAAAAATTAAAAGATAATAGAATCAGCTCTGGTAGGCAAGGTTGCATTCCTCACCTGTATTCCAGGGAGAAACGCGTGAGCTCGGTACCATTGTAGATCCATTTGAACTCCAGAGGCCAGCTGCCCTCCGCCATGCACGTTAGGACCAGGCGGTTCCCCTCCAGGTGAACCTGGGTCTGAGGAGGCTCCATCTTAAAATAAGGTGGGACATCATCTACTGGAAAGACAGAGAGAGAAGAAAGGGAGAAAGGAGAGAGTGATCAGTGTAGGAAATGAAAGGGAAAGAAAGAAAGTGAAGCAGTGAGAGGTGGCAGTTGGTAAAAAAGGCAATGATTCAGTAACCCCTTTGAGCAGACACACAACACCATTCCAGCAATTCACAGGAAATGAGGACTCAGACCAAGCTATTTCCATTTTTCTTCTGTGCTGATTGGGAACTTGAAGGTCAACAGAGAAGCCTGCCAAAAAGCACACGGAATAAGTTGTTACTGCAAAAGCAGCTTACGCTTTTATTTCATTTGAAATGCGCTGGCAAAGAGGTAGAAGAGCAATTTGTGCAGCAGAGGAAGTGTAAATGAACACTTCCATACCTCTAGATCAGTAAAAGAGGATGAGCAGAGAGACAGGGAGGTGGAGAGAGGAGGGATGGGGGCACAGACAGAAAGCAGATGGCGAAAAACACAGCAGAGGTTGTACACAAAAAAGTAGGAGGAAGAGCAAGTGCGAAAACTAGGAAGCCGTGGGGGTGGTAGGGGCTGCATTAGAAAACACAAAGTTTCACAGCCTTAAACCCCCTTCTCTGACAGGATGAGTTATGCTCTGTGCCTCCCTTCATTTATCTTTATAGTTCCCTAATGCAGCCAGATTATACAGGCCCCATCCGCAACGCTGCACAAGCCAGTGCAGCTACAGAAAGCCTTTAAGGTGATACGCAAGGTCCAGGGCTGAGCTTGGAGACAAAGTGCTTTCATTTGAGCTGATGAAAAAGGCATGATCAGACCTATTGATCTGTCTGCCTCACCAGCCACGGGCGACACTGAGCCGATTGTGCGAGTGTTTGTGGCGGGCTAATTAAAGTCTGTATTAATAGTTGCAGTAAGCCGCCAAGGCCTGGAGCACGCCTGGTTGTAGGTCTACCACACTGGCTGACTCACTCTCATGGCTGATTACTGGAGCCTCTCTCTCTCTCACCATATCCATAGGCAAGTTCACACCCGAGATTTGTGGCGGTAAATGCAGAGGATGGTGTAGTGGAACTGGGTGAATGCGAGGGAAGCCTCGCCGAGCAGGCAAGGGGATACAGAAAATTGAAGCTGATTGAAACTGTAAATAAAAGAATGACTGTGCACCTCCGAAACATACATACACACAAACACAGATAACAGGACACACTACACACCAGAGCACACAATAAAGACTCCTTTGAAATCTGCAGATTACTCCCCTATCTATAAACCACCAATACATCACTCATAAAAGGAAGCTAAGAAACAACAGCTTTCTGTTTCCAAAACCAGCCCTTACATTTTTCCCGCTTGGTAACAACAATAGTCACAATCTTTTCTTTCTACCACCCTTGCATGAACTTATCCAAAACAAACACTGTCAAAACCAACAGGCCCTTGAAACTGATCCCTGTCTGAGTCAAAATAGTGGAGCCATCCCTATTTATCCTCAGGCACTAGCCGCTGGAGTGGTGGCTTTGCCGTAATTCCATCCACTAGTAAATGCATTCGTACTTGACACACACATGCACACACACGCACAGTACACACACACAAAATCCCAAAACATTCACTTATGCCTGAACAAACGCACACAGACAACACCCAACCATTTCCAGCTGGTTCGGGGGCTTGGTGCCAGCGTGCACTTAGCAATGCGGCTCCATCAACAAGCCACCATTAGAGACCATGCCAAACCCAACTACACTGATAGTCTGAGGCAAGGAATATGCATAATGCCAAGTTACGGATGTGAAATTGCAGAATGGAGAATTGATTGCACTGTGGTTACCTGTTTTAGTGCCATTCATGCATACACGGATCTCACATTTAGAGCAAAGTGTATATTTTCCAGGATCAAAAGCTAGCTAGGGAGAGAGAAGTCATTGTTTAACATCACGCAAAGTGCAGAATCAACATCCACTTCCATGCTGCTAAACCCAAGAGAGACTGCTCTCCATGTGACACGCTACTGAAGCGATCTTCCCTTTTGAGACTTGGTGAGAACTCAAATGAACGCTGACCGCTAACAGTTCTTAGTGCTGACGGAAGATAGGACCAATTCCTCTGCACACTGGGCTCTGGGATCTAATGAGTTTCCAACAGAGAACATCTCGTCTGACACTCATTTCGCCACTTCCTCTTTATCACTGTGCTTTTGATCTTCACCGTGAAGTGCTGAGGTCAAATGCTGCTGATGTTCGTGTCCGTGGAAGACACTGCGTGTGTTTTAAGCGTGGTTTCTCTGTTTCTTCTTTTTTCTTTATGTGCATGTGTATATCAACGTGGGCCTGTTTTTGCTCATGCAAATTTGACCTTTCACATGTGTGCACATACAGTAGTGCAAAACTCTGTATATACAGTATATACAGTAGAGACAGCTCACTGTAGGTGAATATGCTGCTGTCACTGTTGCTGTGTTTGCCTCCACTGTGGTACCATCATTGCTTATCTATTCCATTCTTTGTCTCAAGTGTCATCGTCTCGTTTTAGAGCACTACGAGGTCATGACAAACATAGACTATCACATGTTTACAGACACACAGCAATATACAAAAAGGGGATTACAGACTCAACTTAATGACTGGAGGACATGTGACCATCTGACTGCAGCTGACTGGCTGCACTGTGTCAATATATATTGACACAATATATAATACATATTTTCTGGAGAGACAAGGGTGGAGGTAGGAAGAAAAGGAAGAGCACTGGCCAAGAAGAACTGTCGCTTTCTCCATTGCACTGATGAACAAAGGGACAGTGGCAGGCTTGGCAAGTGCATGGCAGTGCCTTCCGCAGGCTTCCAATCCAGATGGAAGGCTAGAGGGCAGTCCTTATGCACCAGGAGTTCCTGCAGGACTATGACGCACATAAAAGGCGACCAAAACGGGTCGGCAGATCTAGGAGAAGACCAAAAACTGGCATGGGAGAGCCAGGAGGGCTTTAATGTGGCTGCTGTGTCGAGCAGCTGCCCCCAACAGTCAAGCTGCACCACCACAGCCTATTCACAGCAGATATAAAAACACCTTATTCTAACCTGACAGCTGAGGTTGAATCGTGGCATGGCTCCAGCCTGGTCCCCTGCTGCATACACAGAATTTTAATGGCTGTGAGACAAAGACCACAGGCACCAGGGCAGCTTTATAAACCAAGGCCCATTGTGCTCCCCATTGCTCTATACTGGCATGCAATCACACAAACAGTGTTCACGTTCGACTTTTGTATTGTATTCTTTCCTCTTGCTTATTTTGTGCCTCACCTCCTTACCCCTGCTCCACTCCAGCAGCAGGGCGCTCTTCCTGCTCTCTGTTTAATCCTCAGGCACCTGTGTTTGAGCCTATGTAACCACACACTCGGCACAACTGCATCACTGAAATGCAGCGATAAAGTGGAGCCCCTGCTTGTTGAAACATTTGGAGGTCTGCTCTCTTGTTATCCACTCACTCTTTCTCCTCATTCTGCCTCGCTATCACTGTCTCTCCACCGCTCTCTTCATAGGTAGTCACACACATATGCACATAACGCTGCTCCATCGACCAACTCCAGTCCACATGATGGTGCATCATGTCATCCAGGAAAATTTTGAGTTATCATTTAGCCTCTCCAATTGGACTTTAACGTGCGAGATGGGACATGGTTAGCCTCTCTGATGGGGGTTATGCAACAGTCATGGCAGCGACCTTGGACTAGTAATGGGTTGGTTAAAGGGTGTGGGTTGTTGGGCTGTTGGAGGGGCTTAAAAGCATCTTAAAAGCTGATGAAACACCTCCCTTACACACACATGCGCAGCAAGCAAACACACACACATGCACATTGCATTGGGTTGTCTTACAGGTTTGGGATGAGAATGTTTGGGCCAGCGCAAAAGGTTAAAACACACACAACACCTACCAATACCCCCCCCCCCCCCCCCCTCGTCAAAACACGTCCCGTCCTGAAGGTCAGGCTGATCTGTCACTCTGTCACAAAGCTGCTGTCACCGTGACAACAGGCACCCCACCGATTTACACTCCATCACTTAGGTGAGTCAGGAAGCAGGCGGACACAAACGGAGGGATTAAGAAAGAGAGCGTACAGGAACAAACAGAGAGGAGGAAGGGTGAGCGACTGCAAAGCAGATGGTGAGACAAATGCAGGGCTTAATGATGAAAACAAAAGAGAGACCGAGAAGCCATGTCGAGGCAGGGTGAGGTGAGGGGGAGGGAGCGAAGTGCGAAGAGAGAGGGGAGTGTCCTCCAACACCAGGCGGCAAGGTGAAGCGACGCATTACAGCCGAAGCCAAACAAGTGGACCAGGCCTGAAAGACAGGGAGGGGAGATGGAGAGCCTCCATCTACATCTACATTCATTTAGAAATGGCCAATGGATCAGCATCTGCATACTGCATGTGAGTGCCACTCCATCACGGTTTGATGTCTCCTTACTCCCTACCGTATTTATAGCCCCTAGAGCATGTTTCTGCACCATTCAGTTGGACTACATGTGCTGTAAAAGATCCCTTGGTATCTATGTTGTGGCAATATAGACTTCATGGCCCACGTAACATGCTTTTAAAAGCTCACACAGTCATGCTCACTGCTCACAGGAAGAGGGGAAGTAGGAATATGGATTTTCATGTTAAGACATGCTTTTATTTTTGATGAAGCGTTAGCTTTGATGTGGAAGAAAACGTCCTCAGGTTGCTGCAGATGAATTACTGCCAGGCACCCCGGCTGTGTTTAGTGGATCACCACGGGTTAATTGATGTGATTAATTGAGGTGTAATGTGCCGCAGTGACATGTCTGGGACCCCACTGGCTGTGGGGCCGTGTGTACGTGTACATGTGTATGTGTGTGTGTGTGTGTTTAGGTGCACCATGTGTGCCTATCTGATGCTACAGCAACACAATTAGAAGCAGTAGCATCCAGCCAACAAATGGAGATTTAATTAGGAGCGAAGACGGAGCGGGAGGCCAGTCAATGGGCAGCAGATTGAATTATCTGGACACACACTCCAGCAGGCAGCGCAGACAAATTCACAGTCGCACACATAACCAAACACACACACACACACACACACACACCCTTTCTGTTTGGAATTCTTCCCTGTTTGCCTCGCTGCTCCTCTGAGTGCCTTCACATACCTCTCTGCCATGCTCTGCCTGTCTCGAGCCTATCTTTTTCTTTTTGATTCTGTCTTTCTTTTTTCTCTTCCCTTTTCTCTTTTCCCCGCCACAATAACAGTTTCCTCTCTGTGTGCTGTGGCAGTCTCTTTCTTGGCGGCCTTGATCTCTCCCAGTACAGTAGTCTTCATATTCTCTGTCCCTGCCCTCTCATCAGCTGTCATCTCCCTCTCACACACACTTTCTCTTTGCGTCCCTTCCTTCTAGCTCTCTGTCGAGATGTCTCTCCATCTTTCTCTCTCGCTCTCTCTACATCGCTCCTTACCATCTATCTTCCTCCATCCCCTCGCCCCGCTCTCTCCTTCACTTTAGCACTCTGTTTCTGAGTCACTAGCAGTATATTGTCTGGCATACGATGGGACGTGTGTGCGATATCCAGGAGCCTAATTAGCAAGTCCAGCTCCTGGCAGAGAACACGGCACGCAGAGGAGCACCGGCACAAGGCCCGGCGTCAATTAATGAGACCTCACACACCCACAGCCACCATTACACGCCCTCTGCAGCAAGTCTCTAGTCAGCTCAGCTTTGTCCGATGAACAGTAGGGGAACCACAGCTGAACAAGTGTGGCTAGATGTAAGAAAGTTATGTCTATAATCACCAAGGGATAGCTTTGTAAAAGACAAAGCAGGGATTTTCGTCTGACTTTGTGGCACTGAAATAAGATTTATGTCTTGTAGCAGCGAGCTGTGAGCATATTCTTGGAGCCAACAGATCAATGTATCAATGTACGCCAGATGCAATTTCTTACTTTCTAAGGACAAGATATATGAAATAGTTTTTTTCTTATGAATGTGAGGTTTGGAGAGCTCTTATGAGTAGAACACAATGGGAAAGATCCAGGCTTCCCACCCGTTGTACTGCGTGTGTGTGTGACTGACATCACAGTATTATTTCCCAGGTGTGACAGGCAGCTTCTACGATTTGGAAGAAGAAGTGAGGTTTTTTGTGCGCCACATCACGTCTTTCTCACTCTGACTTTTCCTCTCTTCGCTTTTCACCAGGGAGCAGGGAGATGGTAGTGGGTGGGGGGAGAAAATAGGTACAAATTTTCACTTGATCTTTGTGAGAGCTAATTGAGATTGTTTGAAAGAAAGAGAAAAAGAAAGCGAGAGAGAGAGAGAGAGAGAGAGAGAAAGCAACACAAAACAGATAAATGACAGTAAGTGGAAGAAATAAGGAAATAAAAAAAACAACAACGAGAGAAGCATCGGGAGTAGGAGGCGGGCAGCTTTTCTCAAGGCATGAGGAGGTTGGAAATAGGCCTAAGTGAATTTAGAAAGTAGGGCAAAGACTAATGGAGGAAAATAAACAAACACGCTGAAATGTGAATTCCACAGGGCCCCAGGTCATTAGAGTTAATACTGCGTGCTATGCCATCTGCCGTGATTGTTTACACTAGCCTGGATAATTAGATCCTAATTAGTAGATGGTATGGTGTGGGAAGCATTATTTCACATGCATTGAAATGGAGATGATCGGATGCACCTGCAGTGTTGTGCTGCCTGTCCATCCTGGAAACCTCCGTGGGTACATGAAGATGTAGCCACGTATCAGACAGGTCTTGATTTAATTGCTTGATGCACCAGACAGAATCTGAAACCTTCCCTCCCGGCCATTAACATATCGAAGGTGTATGTTTTTTGGAGGAAAAGAGTGATCTTTTGCTCTTGACACTATGAAAACCTGTCTGCATGTGTGTGTGCAGGTGTGTGAAAGCGCCCATCCTTGCGTGTCTTTAAGATACAGACACCAGAATATTATCAGACAAAATGCATGGACTCAAACTGCCATGTCCCATCCGTGCCTTTCTCCCTGCCGATCCCTTTGAATCTCTGAATTGAGGAGATACTGCTGGCATGCTAATAGTGTTTTGCTAGGAGGTGCGAGATATCCAGGTGCCTGCCATTGTAATATAAGCGTGTGGAATGGCTGGTGATTGTGATTCTTATCAGTGTGGCAGAGTGCAGTGAGTGGCAGGAGCTGGAAGTAAATGCTAATGGCAGAGATCAGCTGACAGAGAGAAGAATTATTATCTCCCTTCATTACATTTACACGGCCTGCGTGCCTGTCTCACTTCCTTCCTCTGGGCCCAGGCGTGTACAACAATCAGTGTTGGCAATGCTTTACCTACCTGTTTTACAGAAGACAAACACCTCCTTTGGTGTCAATGCATCATCCACTCAGGGACTGGGATCTGAGGAGGTTCTCAAATTGACAATACGTCATACAGATTCAATTACAGGTGAACAACAGGTCTTTGGCGGGGGGGGGGATACAGTTAGAGATGATAAATGAGTAGAGCTGAAGCGTATGGAGGACGAAATGGATGTTTTTCTAATTTTGGTGGAGGTCTGAGGTGATGTGTAGCAGGATCATCACCTTTGTGAGCAGGGCAGCCTGCGGGAACATAGCGTCCCCCTCGTTCCTAATTGAGACCTGTGGAGTGTGAGAGCTGACAGAATGGTGCTTGTCACATCACTGACTCTCTCCACCAAATTGCAGAGAGAGGCCCTCTGACCACTATTTTCTCCCATCATCCATGCTGGAGCACCAAATCCTGCTCTGTGATGGCGCGATAGCTACCCCCATCAACCCAAAATCACTTCCTTCAGATGGAACCTCAACGCTGCCAACCTCCTACACAACATCAAACCCGGCCGCATCTCCGGCCTCTGAGGCGTCCACACAGGCAGAAGAGTCTTATTTGCCCGTTCCTGTCTCCCCCAAGCAGGAGGGGGAAAAAAGCAGGAGGAGCGCCGTGGCATTGTGCGAAGATGGGCAGCCAGCACTGCGCCAGCAGACAGACAAAGATGTGAATGCCCTGACATTATGCTAATGGGAGTGTTTGTCTGGTTCTTGCACGACTTCCCGCCACATCTCAATTATCAGATACAGTAATGGTCTGTAACAACTTGAACAAAGCAGGGAAAAGTTTCAGTGGGAGATACTAACTGTTGTGCTCTCTCCACATGATCCTTTAAGGTGGTTTAGTGCGAGAAACATGACTTATTAAAACCAGATGTGCATAGTAACATCCTATGTGAAAACTATGAAACTATGCGTGCTTGAGAATGAAATTAACGAATAATGATTAGACCACCACCAGAACCACCACAATGTGTGTGTATTTCTCTTGATTATTTAAGTACACATCTTAGGAAAACAAAGGGGAAGATATGTCCTCTTAATCTGACTATTTGTTATATACATACAATCAGACTCTCTGTGCACTTAATCACCCATGTGCCTGTCATCTGTTCACCTAATGATAAGTGTAACAAGCCCACATTTCCACTTACAAAGATTGTGTCATTTTGATCTAAAAATTGCAAGCTGTCTAACCCTAACTGTTGATAAATAGTTATCACAAACTATAACTTGGAGCCCTCTAACAACAATGCTATCTAATACATGAGGTTGATGATGTTTTTCTAATCATATTCTTAAGCTTGCACTCAGGTTAACATTGCTCCCGGTGTTCCTGTAGTGACACTGGCAGGGTTGTTTTCTTCCACTAGGGCGAGGGCAAAGATGAAGAACCTTGCTGAAGGGAAAATCCAGGATCCAAACCCTCAACTCTCTGCACCCTGACGCGTCAATTTTTACTGCAAGAAGTTGTAGTATAGAAAGCTGCAAAGAAGTTTTGAATTTGTGAAAGTAAAAACCAAGGTTAGCTCTGTTTTGATGCGGTCTTATACATATGCAAGGGCTCTTTCTATAATATAAAAAAAACGGAATTACAACCACAGCGATTTTAGTCTTCACACAATGTCACGTATATCCTGGAGGTTATCGTTAGAAATTACATAAATTTAAATAGGAACACCATCTTCCATCAGGTTAATGTATTCAGAGAACATTTTTTCCCCGCTGTGTTATTGAAATGTTCCCACCACTGTAAAAAAAAAAAAAGCGTGTTGTTAATTCTCTGAACTTTCGCCGCCTCTAAGGACCTACAAAGCGGAGGCATTGACTGTTGTTGGCTGCAATCACACATTGAAATATGTGCAAACGATCACGAAGGATATGGCATAATGTTACTGGCGCCCAAGCAACAGCGTGAGTGATTTGAAGGCTTAATGTGGCCCTCCACACCACATAGAGTTATAGCCTGTGATTTGCATCAAAAACGTCTGTTAAATTTCCACTTTTGGAAATGAATATCACTATATGACAACCTTGCAGGGAGCCAGATGGGGGAGGTAGGAGTGACACTTCTATTTCACGTTGGAATTCTCCACCCATGATGGGACCTAATTCCATATAACTACATCTAAAAGCCGTGCATAAATACACATCAAATAGCGTTTTATTTTTTTCAAGCCTCATAATCCCTGGATAATCTTCATCTACAATATGAGCAGTGCTAAATTGGAGGGAAGACTCACAAATGAACATATTTACATCAGTCCCATTAGTGAGACACTGAGGAGATACTGCTCAGAGATCTGCTGCTGCATTGAAATGCCTGTAGGCACTTAAGAATTTTATTAGAAGCTCTTTAACGCTCAACATGCCATGGTAAGTAATGTGCTTTAATACACGTATAATGCTGTGGATTACAACTCTGGATATTAATAAATCATCCGTTTTATTTATTACTACTCTTTTACCACAGCAAGTAAATGACATGTTTAATCACGTTCATGGGTTCAAGGGCTTTTTATGTGTTCCTGCATGTGTGTATGGATGTGTGTGTGTATAAAATGCAAAAGTATCACTGCAAATGTCTCCATACTTGTTGACATTTTATATACATAGAATCCCGTTTGTGAGCGTATAGTAGGTGTTTACTTGTGTCTTCACTTGTGAGTGTGTATAATTAGTCATTATGTGTATACATGCATCTAAATGTGTGTGTGTGTGCCCGCACGCGTGCGTCTCCGCAGTGAGTTGATCTGTGTATATTTGAATTCTTCATCAGATTAAAGATGTACTCCACGGTCCCTTAATGACCGGCAGATCAAAGCCCATCATTTCCCTGGCTGTGTTGAGGGGGATCATTAGCGATGGGTCAACAGGGCATCATTAGCCAGCATGCTACCCCTGCAGCATGTTTACTCTGCTCGGAGGCTCATTGTATGTGTTCACGTACCTACTTGTGCATGTGTGTGGGTGCACGTGCCGGTGTGCGAGCATCAAATGCATCCATATTGCTCTCTGATCTCTGCACAGTGTGTGGGAGGAACACAGGGGTCTCTCCCGTGGCCCATTTCCCCACAGACAAATGCCGCTCCAGCGGTGAGAGCTAGCCTCATCTATTGTACCACCTGCCTCCATCAACTCGCTTTCCATCTATTACGACTCAACAGGCTGATCTTCATGGCTGAAGTTCATTGTAAAGACCTAGCCTTGCTGAATCAATAGGCTCTGGAGGGCTCTGACAATGACCAAATCACTCATGACTATTATTCATCACAAAACCTTTCCAGCTCTCCAATAAAATCCACCACCCACCTTTCCTACTCTGTTTGGTATGCTGTAACAATCCATCACTTCCAAATGCTGTGCTACCAAACACACCATGCACACACACACACACACACATCACTTTCCACTTACAACTCGTCTGAACAAACTCTTTCTCACCTCAGAAATTGCTATTTTGGTGCAGGGCTATTCGTTCTCTCAGCAGCTTCACATAAATTCTTTCTCCCTTTACAAACATTCCCTCCCGGCTCGCTTCTACCATCCACCCTTCTCACGCGCAAACTGCTCTTTTCCACTGCCAACTCTGTCTCTCTCCCTCCCTCTCTCACCTTCAGATGCCACCCATCCACTGCCTCCATGCCTGACTGCTTTGACAGGGCTGAGATTCATGCGGGGGGAGGGGGAGGGATTTGATCCCTCCGTGGAGTGGAGCTCTGGCAGTGGGGTCCACTCTCCAACCACTGGACGCACAGCCCTGAGCCGCCGATTAAAAAGTCATGAAGGCTTTTAGGGGCATGCAGGGCTGCAGTTTCCCAGTCTTCTGTGGATTGGCTGCCTGAAAATAGTCTTTGTGTTCCTGAGACAACAGTAGAAATATTTAGGACGGGGTGTTGGGGGGGTTTGAGGAGACACGGGTTAACAGAGCAGCAGTGCGTGGGCCACCTCGCTCTCCCCTGTGCTCTTATCCACTATCCACAGTCTGTATCCACAGTACCAATGGCCCTGTATGAGCATTGTGTTCAGGATTTACGAGTGTGGGACTAACAGCTCATTTAAAGCGGTGGCCTCCTCCCTTCCTTTCCATCATGCTGAAATCAGCTCGGGCTAGCGAGGGTCGCATCAAAGGTCGGGCCCTTTACACCTTACAACAAAACACCTCTCTGTCATCCTCTGTGCATACGCAGAAACAACTGGCAGTAAGAATAGAGATTCAATGATTTCTTTGAAGACGGATAGATGGACTAATGAGAATCGCTGGGAGCTAATACATCACCCACCTGAACAGACTGCTTTCAAAAAGTGGCACACCAATCAAGTAGGTGGCCATTTGCCTCATAATGGCTGCAAGGACAGGTCGTATACAACAATCCACATGTGAAACAAGATCTTAATGTGCTGTGAAAAAAGCACCGGCCTCCCAGCATCGGTCTAGTCTTACCAACAGCAACCATCTATACCATTGTCACAAATAGCAGCCAGCCCACTAATGGAATCAATAAAGCATTGCAAATATTTACAGGACAAGAGAGCCTCAAGGCAATCAATTCCAATCTATAGGACGATGGAAGGTTCTACTGTGGCTGTGTTTCAGGTTAGAAAAATCAATAACATCAGCTTTGGAAACAGAAGGAAAAAAATAAATAACAACCTTATTGCACCGGCACCACTCAGTCTTTCACTCATACGCTGTCTCCTTCCTTCCAGCACTCTGACCCTTTGTGTTGGTTCCCCCCTTTTTTCCAAGTTTGACATTGCTGGCTGCGCCTCCCAGCAGGTATCGGGAGCCGCAGGGAGTGCATCCAGAAAAGTAGTGGGAGACAGCTTTTGAAGAAGGGAGAAGCTAGTGGATGTGACAGGCTGTTGAAAGCCTGGGAGATAACAGCATCTACCTCTGGAAGTCTTAACAGGTAGAAAGGTAAAGCAGGTGGGGGGGGAATGGAAGGGGTGAGAGGGCCAGGCAAATTCTCCGGATAATAGGATATAAAAACAATGTTGCTCACTTTCTGCATACACTCACAGGCGACAAGGAAGGCAGACAGAGAGACGGAAAGTGAAGCGTGGAAGCAGTGCAGAGAATAAGAAGTAGGATATATTAAAAACAGATTGCTTCCATTTCTCTCTGGGGGCAGATTTTTTTTTTTTACGCACACGGTTGTAATCCCTAGTTTATGTTCTGTAGTAACTAGCTCGATAAAATACATCAACCCGGCACATAAAAAGTGAATAAAACTGAGTATATAAAAGTGTGTCAGGGTGGCACGAAGCTATAGAAGCCACGACCGCCCAGAGTGATCGCTGATTTATTGACGCATTGATGCCTGTAGTGCATCGACGAGTTCAGAAACGTCTGATAAAGAGGCGAAAATGTGAGGTTTTCCTCTGGTAGGCACTCGCAGTTACCAGGTCTCACGCAGCTCCCCGGTACACAGCCTAATGAGCAGGTAGTTGAAGGGAGAGGATGAAGGGAGCAGAAAGATTCTCTCTCTCTCTCTATCTGATGCCACTTGCTGTTTTTGTGCTCTCGCATGCTCAACGCTCCAAGAGAGAACAATCAGACGGAGCTACAGCCTCTGGCAATGGCTATCAGTGTCTCTTTAACAAGTCCACCTTCCCTCTGTGGTAACATACGTGTGCATGTGTGTTAACTAGCCACACAAAAACCCCTCTAGTCGCCTGGCTTTAGCATGAGCAGACCATTCTGAACAGCTTGAAGGCTTTGCAAACAGTGGCTTCAGAAGGGGATACAACAAGTGTACGGTTAACAGCGGGGCCACATGTCACTGTACATATCGCAGTGCATTCCACCGCCACGGGGCTTGAAAACCGAAGTACGCGGTCGACTGCTTCATCACCTAAAGTGCCTGCCTCAACATGTGTGTGCATGTGCGTGATTAACAGTACAGATAAATCAGGCACATATGGGCATGAATCAGCTGTCCCATCATGGTTTATGTTTTACACTCTATGCATCATGAAGATTTAAATACTGCATGGTCCACGCTCTGAAAAACGACTGTATCCTGATCTGATAGCTATTTCGCAGCATGGGTCAATTAATAGAAATTTTCAACTGCGATGTGAGAGAAATCCATAAAACAGATCAAACTGAAAATGCATCGGACAGAAAGTGTGTGCGTGTGTATGTGTGTGTGTGTGTGTGTACAAGAGAGAGAGAAAAGAAGAGAGGGAGACTGACCGCGCAAACTTGAGTGACCACTTGGCAAAGCGTATGTGGTTCTGACTGCCAACTTGCGAAAAATGTCAATTACTCCCTCTACATCTAAAACTTTTATGACGCGTCGAGGCTGTATCAAAGCCTTCCACCTCACCAGCTCCCCCGAAAATATTTTCTCTTCGAGAAAATCAGCTTTAATTATTGAAAGCGTGGCTTCAAGTTTATTAGTGTTTTTCAGGACTTCCTTCAAATAGCTGTCCGAGGTGCCCATGTGCATATCAAAATAATCTTCTTGATCAGAACCTGCTTTCCTTGTTGCAAACAGACAGACTGTCAAAAGCCTCAGATCTGTTGCCATCAGTGTAAGGTTTGTGATGCATTACAAAGATGTTTGCAGAAACTCAGGAAACATGTAATGGCAGAAAACACAAATTTGATTCTGGAAGGAAATGGGAAATAAACAGAGAAACAAGGATAAGAGGCACAGCCGATGTTTTGCAAAATCCACAGAAGAAAGATAATAGTGGTTGAAAATAAATAAAGATTGGTGATGCTGGTGGTGATCAAAGCATCGTAGTCACAGGTGGTCTTGTTAGTTGACCGTATAGTGAATTAGACCTCCTGGCCCACCATGAACTGACCCAGCCTCAGTCTCCACAGCAGAGGGGTTATAGAACTTTCCCAGTCGTACATCAGACAGACAGAGAAACAGGCAGCCCTGATCTTTCTACTTCCATAAGCAACACTGTTTTAATCCCTTCTGGATCAAAGAAGGCATCAAGCTTTGCCTCCCTTTCATTAGGGAGGAATGGAAGACTGTGTGGAAACCCTCCCTCTTCTCCATGACTGAACGGCCAGGTCTGATCAATCAATAGCTGTCCACTAGCTCTGGCCTAAGTGCTACAGCTCTAATCACTCTCCTCTGAAAAATGGAGGATGAGGTGGTGGGACCAGAAACACACCCGCACAAACTTTCATCAAAACAGTCTTTGGTCTGGGAATGAGTCAAATTATACTGTGCTTTGTTATGTTCTGTTCCAGCAGAAAACCTGCTGCCTGACAAGCACGGCCTCAGTACTTAAGTCCCATCGCTCAAAACATGAAAGTCTGAATGCTGGTGAAAGGACAGAATAGGGATCAGCTAGGCTGACGGAGTGGAAACTGGGCTGCTGTCTGACTTCGCCATTGTTGTTCACTGGTGGAACGTAATCTCCTTAATCACAAGCTAAACCTGCAGAACAATTGACCCATTTTCATAGGCAGCTTCCTATCTCTGAATGTGTGCCCATATCTCATTTAGAAGTGTTAGAAATCCCCCTTCAATCTACGTGATCTGTTCTCACCAACCTGCCTCCACATTCCTCTAATCCACTCTAATCTAATCAATGCATATCATCCAGAGAATGTCATGTTTAAATATTGAGTTCTGCTGTGCTGTGCTGTCCTACACGTGACACAAAATTAATACTCATTACTCGCTACTCTTTTATGTATTTTTAATTGTATTCCTATTTATGACATTAATCCTTTCCTTGCTTACTCCTTGGTTCTTTTCCTACTAAAATTACTGCTTGCATGAGTGTTTCTTCTCTTAACAGGTAAATACACTATTACATACCAGCAGTGTGAGGCAGGCTGGACAGGTTGTCGGTCGAAATATGTTTTTTTTTGTCCAACTCATGCGAAAATGAAAATTAAATTAGAAGGCTCTTAGAGAGACTTTGGCATTTTGATTTGCTCAAATTGGCTGGCGTTCAGGTTAAATATAATCATAGTTATCGGGGTCAAAATCACAGATGTAAGCTCACATTTAAAACTGGATTAACAGGTCCAAGCTCTAACAAGAAAGTCGAACTTATTTGCGCATTAGTCTTAGAGACATTAGTCTTAGAGACCCACACGCCCACATTTTAACACAACAAATGACTGGGTGCTTTTCAGTCTAGTATAAAATCACTTCTGATTTTGGCAGGTTTTCACTGGAGGGAGTTTGACATATTTTCTGCACACACTGTGTAGGGGGAACAAAGCGTATGTCTTATGATTTTATAACATGGGTGGAAAAACAACCCACTGCGGCGAAAGGTTCAACACTGACCAATGTTACAAACTTTGAAGGCTGCTATAGTTTTGTTGCTGACTGTGGCATCATTACTGTGCATGCATACAAGCACAAATGAGGTGGGCAGGCTCATTTTAAACACAAGCACTGTTCCAGCGAGGTCAGAGTCAGTGTTCAAATCAAAACAGAAATCTCTTACCCATATTTTGATGATGTAAATTCTGTTTGATAGTTGATAGATATTACTTTCAAAGAGACTGGTGAGAGACGGAATTAAATCCATATAAATACTGCGGTTTACCAGTAAGCATAGTCAACTTTTAGCTTTTAGCTTAGTTGATCAATGTTAATGCATATATATGTTTTCGTCTTGTTCTCATATGAGGTTAGATGGATTTTGCATTCAAGTGAAATTTGTTTTTAGTGATATTAAATGTAGTGAGTCGTTTGTATTGGTAACTGTATTCCTATTGCTGAAAGTGACACAGTGAGTTTTAAACATGACTGAGCAGTGTCTTACCATGCATACCAGTTGCTGACGTATGTTCAAGGCCTGATTTATATAATCTGTGTTTGTGTGTGTGTGCATGTGTTTATCAGTCTGACAGTCTACCTACACAGCGGAAGAGGGGTGTTACTGAAAGATTACCATTGCGGTGGCAGACTGTCTGGAGCTCAAAAATCTGTCTTTTTTTCCTTGACTGGATGCAAGTCAGCCTCCCTCTTTTTTCCGCACCTTTCTACTCTCTCTTCCTCCATGTCTGTCCCTCTCTCTCTCCCTTTCTGCATCCACTCTCAGTGAAATGAGAAGGGATGGGCTCTTGTCAGCATGAGCAACGGCATCATTATTGTCAGCGTGAGCTGTCTATCGTTGCAGTGTGTCGGGCCGGACCCCTTCTGTCGGGCTGTCACCGTGGCGCTGGGATGAGATGCGCAAACTTCGTCGGATTTGTCGAGGGGGAAATAAAGCATGGCACCCGACTGATCTGACACCCTTATCTTCATGGTATCAGTCCCCTCACACATAGACAAGTCAGCCAACTGGATCAAATATCAGTAACACAAGGAAAATCAATATAAAGTACATCAAAGGCTGCCCATCTACTAGTCCATATGAAATTAATATGACATAAGCAGCTGATGCCAGGCCTGGGGAGTATCAGAGTGAGAGAAAGCCTGCGTCGAGAGCTCTGACCTACATGAAGCAGCTTCACTGAAGTTAAACAGTAGACTGGACAGTGCCAGATTGAACATCTCTCCATTTCTCTATCTGTCCTCCTCGCTTTCACACACTCTGCCAAGTTTAGAAATCTGAAATCATCCCTGCCAGAAAGAAAAATGATAGCCATAGCCTCTTATCTAAAAAGTGGTCTAGTGAGGTAAAGCACAAAATTCCACACCCCATTAGTGATTTTATTTTTATGTCTGCTACAATTAAGATGTATGACTTCTTTAGAGCATACATGTGTGACCTCCACATGAAGCCAACTAGTGAATAGAAGCTTTTTTACCCCCCCCCCTCACTCCCAGGGTGTTTGAGCTCTGCTCAGGGAGTAAAGTGTGGTGTAGACAGGAGCAAAGCCACCAGCTGCTGACCTTTATAGCATCACACAGCAGCAGGGAGTGCCTTGGTTTACCTGACTCACATCTTGAAAACAGCTAATCAAAAGGTCTCTAATGGGTTACCACCTGTGAGGAGCTATGTGTGTGTGTGTGTGTTTGTCTATTTACTGATGTGTACGTGTTTATGTGCTGGGTCAGTATGTGTTGATGTGTGTGTGTGTGTGTGTGTGTGTGTGTATGCATAACTTTGGTGTACATATGCTCGTATAATGTTTTGATTATATCATTACAAGTCAACAAGGAAAAGAAAATTACCTCTTTGACCCACTACAAAGTGGATGTGGGCTGTGCTGCGAATGCCCTCAAAGTGGTTGTGAGTCAGTAGGGTTTTATAAATCAAATCTGAGTTTCATGTGCATCCTTTAACTTGTAGCAACCACGCGGCCGTTCCAACCGCTGCTGCATGTCAACACCAAAACCGCACCTTAAAAAGTCGCAAAGGTCAGATGAGGTCATGGTCTAGCAACCACTGACTAAATTCCTCTGTTTGATTGAAAATGCTTCTTAAGGCAGATTTAATGCTGTTCTTTCATTATGGGGAGCCAACTTAATATTTATGGACCTTATTATTGACATTAAACTGGCTTTGTCACAACATCAGCCTGAGTCTTGCCATTTTCCTCGCCTGGTCATTTACCTGCATACTAACTATATTGCCACTTAAGACTAACCTGCAATAACCCCTGTTGTCACCTGACTGCCCCACCCACCTGCTCTACTCATGCAGTATATACAGTATACTGGCACATTTACCAGTCAGCTTCTCTTATGTGTTCTTCAGTAAGTGTTCCTTCCACTTTCCCTGCCTGCGTGTTACCTGCCTGCATGACCTACTGCCTTAACTTTAGATTCCTGCATTTTTGTCTGCTCCCAATTAAGTCCACCTTCCTTTGTTTGCCTGCTTGATTCTACTAAGGAAAGAGCATCTTTTATCTCTATCTGCTTGGTCGTGCTTCTGGGTGCAAACCCGTGTTCACCAATTCACTGCAACTCTTTTATTGTTTTCAACCACATGACCTGTCATTCAACTTCTGAACAGTTCTACATTCACTGTTACATTTGCTAGTTGAGTTTCTGCTTTGGGGTGAATTCTCCTTCAAGGTGCAGTTATGCTTAAGGCCAAAGTACTGCTGGAGAAGCGCACACCATTACACCAAAGAAATTCCCTTTCCCACAACCTAACCCACTTCTGAGACCCACCATGCCCTCTTGCCCAGCAAAGGAATCCAAAACACCTCGTGACTCTTTCAGCAAACCTCCTCAAAATCCCTCACAATGAGCACTGCTCCTCAACAGACTGCTAAGGCCGTCCTGATAAAGGTGTGCCTCACATCAATAAGATGGGGTAACACATCAATAGCAGCCAAGAAAGCAAGTATCTTGTGCTCCTTCCTCTGTGTGAGAGGAAATGTAGGGTGTAAAGAAAAAGGGGATCATAAAGAAAGAAAGGTAGATGGAGGCTGAGTGGAGCAGGGGATGTGAACACTGAGTGAAAAGATCTGACTAGGGTTGATGAAGGCAGAGGAGGGAAGCAGGGTAAAATGGGTGAGGGTGGTGAGAGAGGGAGTGGCTTGGCTGCTATTATAGCCCCCTCAGAGTAGGAACTCAATCAGCGGCCAGACGAGAGGCCCATTGTGCCGGGGTGTAATGGGAACTGTGAGATTTTATTAAGAGAGAGCAATTGCATGTGCTCCTCATCACGGTTTCCATTGTGCCACTGGTGGTCACAATGACGTCTGGGGAAGATGGAAACAAGGTATTTACTGTCTCACATGAGAAGAATAGACAGCTCCCAGAAATAGGGTTCCACTTTGACGTTAGGGACTCCATTGCCTATAATTGTCATGGCATCCTCTTGTTCGATCTGTTTCCTTCCTCATTCCCCTCTCTTTATTATTCCTTCAACTCTTTGCCTTTCGTAGTTCCTCTCTTCTCTCTCTTGCTCTCTAGCTATTTTCCTTTCTTTGCTCTTTCATTTGTGATGGAACTGCACCGCAGAAAGACAACCTTAGTGAGTTTTGTCTTTTTTCCGTGAGTGCACGCAAAGCAAGCCAGTTCTGTGGCTATTTAGGGGAGACAAGTGGAGGGAGTGAAGAGAAAGGAGTGGGTGGACAGCAGTGTGAGAAGGTGCATCAGCATGACTAGTGATGGACCCAGCCTTGTCTGTTTGATGCTGTCAGAGTTGGGTTCTCGAGAAAACGGACCAAAAATTTGGCAGGGAACTGTGTACTAATTTCCCCCTCAGTCAGTACGGATAATATATGTAAAGGGTCATATTGTTGATTGCTCTGTGTTTACAGCTTCATGGGAAGAAAATAATAGATTTTCTGTCCGTGTGGGCTAAATTTTAATTCCCTCATTGATGAGATCTGAGAGGCTCCCATTAACTATGTGCCTGACTTCACAGCAGAAGAATGTCCAACTTGTGTTCTCTTAAGCACAGTTCAGACCAAAGATTTGCGACAAGACGAGTTGAAACTTGCAACTCCTTGCAATGCGCCGAGTCTGTAGTGTCCTGCCAGTTTACACCAATGCGACTAGATGATACAGTGTTTTGTTTCCATAACAACGACCCTCTGTACATCTGTTCTAACTGCTGACCTTTCAGGGGGTTTTTGTAGCTGGATATAATTTATAGCGTCTTAAAACATGAATGAGGATAGTGAGAGTGAATTACTTCTTTACATTGCTATTGTTAATGAAATGCCTAAAACATAAAAAAAAAACGAGTGGGACGAGATGACTGACTGTTGAAACGTTCTAAAACCAGCTGCTGGCAATTTGATGAGCTGAGTCGCAGGCGACACCATCAGCCGGCTTGAGTCGAGCTGAGACGGGACAGTTCACACCGCTACAACTTCTCCCTGCAGCGTTCAATTTCGTTTCATATCTTTGGTCTGAACTAGCCTTTAAAGGACCATGCTGGTTGTTTTGTTCTGTTTAGTGTTACGGTTGGGGAAAGGTCATGGATTAGATTCAAATACGCAATTAGTTAAGGTTAGGGAAAAATTTTGGTTTGGATTAAAAGGACTACCCTATTTCCTTAAATAAAAACTGGTAGTCTCCAGTAATGGCCGGGCCGGGGGTGCAGTCAACACGAACAAACACAAATAAAGGCCAGCCTCCCACATAGGCCAGGGAAAAAACAAAGCTGGATAAACTCCACTAGACGTTTCCTACAAATATTACAAAATAAAAGCCTTGTTAAGAAATTAAGGGTAAGGGTTTCTGTCTACTGAAATGCTAAACAGCTAAAAAGCTGTAGGTTAGGGAACATCGTTGTCGTGGTTAAAATTATATCTACTTGGTTAAGGTTAGGGAATAAACAACAAAGTTTACTGTCGCTAGGAAACAAGAAATTAAGTCCCATGTTTTGTTGACCCATCCATCCACCCCGACCTCCTCACTATGCAGATTTTGTAGAGGGCTTTGTCACTTTAACCTCAACACGTGTCGTTTGGTGCATTTGCTGAAATGATTGATGTTGTCATTATTCTGGGGAGGACAGTCTCGAAAAATAGACTTAATCTTATAAAAAACACTTATGGTCATTTTTAAGCTGGTGTTTTATTTAGAACATATTTTTAGTAAGCTGTTTTCTCATTTCTCATTGTGTCATTGTCCGTGAAATCACTGCACTTGTTCTAAAATACAGTAATGTTACTAATTATAGAAATCCATGAATCTATTCAAGTTGAATCATAGATTGCTGCAATTATCTATTCCAAATGGCAAATGTATTCTCTTGTTTTAGGAAAAAGCTGATTCTAACATCTTAAAATGGACTACGCAGGCCGCCACATGAGCCGACTGTGAGATGATTTTCTATTGAATTATGAGCCGTTATCATCACACTCTGTCCTGATCTGGCTCTGTCCTAATGAATTCAAACCTACTCCTCTCTGGTCCCAGCCACTGCTGCCTCTCCATCACGGCCAATCTGATAAAGGGATGAGAGAGGATATCATGTGTTCCTCACACAAATCCTGCCTGTAATCCGTACATTGTTGTTGTTCTACTTCCCTCACTGTAATCTCCTTGCAAGTCCATTCTGTCGCCCCCCAATCCAGAATACAGTATATCAAACATCCCGGTCAACCACAATTTGGGGGAGACAAAGGAAGACAATGGAGACGGTTGACTGAAAAATATTTTAGGAAGTTCTTAGTTCTCTGTGAGAGAAGTTTGTTGATAGTGCTGGTACGTGGCATAATACCGCTACACATGCTGGCCATCTGATAATGAGGCAGGGCAGAACCGGGTGGGGGGTAGGATTACATCCTCCAACAGAGATGGGGACCAGCACAGGCCATATGTGGTCCAGTCCCTCACAATCCCATTTGACCACAGCACCCTTCTGAGGAGTAGAGAGCAGATTGAAGGATGGATTCGTGGGTTTGGAAAAAAAAAAAACGGATGATGTGGTGTTAAGTACAAATGTTACTTCAGTCAGCAGATTAATTCTCTACCGTAAGTCCATCAACGCAGTGGGCAACGCAGAACAAAGCCCAGCCAAATTTTGTTTCCTCCACGATACCCCGCCCCCCTCTACGTTCACCAGTGTGTATTTCACTGTATGGCACGCTCCATCTGCTCAGTTCTGGGAATGTAAAGTGATTGCTGTCACACATAATTTCTCTGATGCGACTGGATATTTGTCACGCGCTCGCCCCCAGAATGAGCCTCCTGAAGCGTAGGTAAAGTCGCATGCCCACATACCAGGTAACGGTTTGTCCCCAAATGCACACGTCCAGACGCCCCACTTGAAAACTCCATCTTCAACTGGCCTTTGTTTTTATCCAGACAGCTCCAGTCATGTATGACATCTAAGCCCAATAATATGCTTTGACAAAGGGAACAAAAACCTGCAAATGGATGCAGATGCGACGAGAAGCACAGTGAATTAGTTTAACCCTGAAAAAGGCACAATGCGGCACAGCTGACACAGACGATAAACCAGCCGACATGGAGGAACGGCATCGTTTTTAAAATGTAAAAATGCTGTGATGTATAAGTATGATTCACATCTGACAGGAAATGCAATAGCTACACAGCAGACACTTTTGTTTAGATTGGATCCATGCCCGTGATTAACAAGGGAAGAGCCAGGTGTTGTTGAGCCTCAGGGTCAGTTTGGGGCTCTGTTGGCTGGTTGATAGTGGCAAAGCTTCAGTGAACATTGTTAACTTGACTGTATGCCACAGGATTCAATTTACAAGCTGTTGGTTTAAGCTGGCACAATGAACCACCCTGTTGTTTGCACCAGGACACGCTGTCTGTTTTGGAGGCTTTTTGTCCTGCAGTTAACGAGCACTCTGATGGGAGAGAAACTTTAATGGTCGATTACGGCTGTGATAATGGTAGACTCTTTTGTGTACTCCTCACAAGAGTAGAAAACCTGTCCTCACCGAGAGGAAGAAAAACAAATGGGGAAAGAGTAAACTCTCAGTTTGCAATCCGGCAAATCGTGGTGCTTTTATGTGACGTGCTGACTGAGGGCTCAGTGCTCTCTGCCTGTGGATCTGGATCCCAGTCAAGGGGATCATGCATGCCCAACACCCCACCAACCGTCTCTCATCCATTTACTCACTTACAAAGATGTTTCTTAGAGGTACACCAGGGCATTCCTGCTGTTTTCTATGATTTTAGGGGTTATTCAAATTCATAAACAATGCTGCAGGCATTTCTCTATTTCAGAATGTGCCGACTGAATATATTAAACGAATATTCCGACTCGAGTATCTAATTTTGAAGCACCGGATAGGAAAGTAGCTTCAAAACAAACATATGGTAGGTAAGCGGCTGAGAAAACAGGTTATAGACTAGAAAGCACTTCTGAGTGGGTTTCAGGAATGAACACAAAGAATTCTTGCTATTAGGGATTTCAGTGAAATCATGTTGGATATTTGCACATAACTTGTTTGTAATAACACACATTTCAGTAGCTACTATACAGGGGAACATATTGCGCATTTTGCACAAGGCTTCACAGGGCTACAATAAGCAGAACGTCTACTTCAATTTCTCAGAATAAGCAAAACAAACGGTGTGTTCACCTACTCAACAATCCCAGAGAAAACAGACAGCACCGAAACACAGTGCAGATAACAAACATAGAATTTCAAGCACATGCTGTAGACAATCAGTCCTAAATCTATTTCACTGAGATCAAAGGGTTTGAAGAGGACCAGCCTTTTCTCAATCACAACGGGTCCACAGGTGTCTGGGGTGAAAAACCACTGCTTTGGCTGACAGGACTGTGATGACAGCCTCAGTTAGCGGTGAACAGTATTGAGAGTTCACCACCATTAATCTCTGACTAGGGGCTCTTCAGTCACAGCTACAGTGTCAGGCTGGTGATGAGGTCGTGCTGAGTGACCAGGCTCTGTCTTCAGCTGATTAGTCATGAGAGTTTACAAAGCTGCCGCACTGTGGGCAGCCATTTGCCAGGCACTCTGTAATTAATCCATTTCCACAGGAGCCTGTTGGGAGTCTTTGGGGATCACTGAGGAGGCCCTTGAAAGGTAATCATTAGACATGCAAAATCTGAACTGTGTGACACACACAGGACAGAGGCACAGGGGCCTGAGTGACACCGAGGTGTCTGATGTGTTCATAACCCTTTGCTTTTCAGTAAAAGGGTTGATTAGAGAAAGGCCATAGATCAGAGCCTGAAGCAGCCACCACTGTAGGAGAGATGGGTGGAAAAGCATTAGAGAAAAAAAAAAAAGATTGTTCTCTAAGTGGACCCATTCATCCAGGCACTTTAAGGGTCAACACTTGTCATTTGACTGCGACAGGCAATATTTGAGCATTGTAAATGGTTGACATTTCCAGGAGGATGTCTTGAAAATGCCTTGCACAGCAATGATGGAAAAGGTAATTCACATACAGTATCTATGGGACAGCGAGAGGCCTGTTGACTAGAGAGAGAGCTCGGCTGCTATTTGATCCTTTGGATTGAGGCAAAGCTATGCAAATAGCTGCATCCCCTGTTCATACCATTCCGCAGTTATGCTCAGTAACGGAGAAAATGTTTTTTCAATCACACAGGTATTTGACACCACGCCTGAGCTCACAATGTTATCTCCGGCTCGACCAGAGAAAACAGATGTCCAGTCTCTCCCTATAGTGCAGCATCCAGCTCCCACCGGGCATGCACAAAGTCACCCAGTCACCCACGCATTAAAGAGAGGCAGCTGCCAGAGCATTAGTGTCCAAAAATTCAGTAGAGAGGCAGACGTAAACAAGCATGACAGTTGGTTTTGGGGATGCGAGGAACGCTGATTGACAGTGCTCTGTCGGCCGGATTAGAGACGTTCATTTCGTCCTGAACTCAATTATATTTTACAAAGGCTGACATCCCCAGTTAATTGCAGCTTTCCACATGAGGGAATTATTTGCACTTCTCAATTCCCTGGCCATGTGTACTCTGTTCCGCATGTACAGGCTTCATCTAATATGTGGAAATATTGCAAATTAGATCAGTAAAAAAATGAAATAAGGAAAAGAAAAATCTGGGAAAAGAAAAAAAAAACTTAGGGAAGTGTCAAGAGGCAGAAAGGAGTGGAATACTGGTACAGCTTCAAGAGAGAGGCGTCTGGGTGAGTCGACTGCCTCAGTCTCTCAAGTGTGTCTGGATCTTGTCTCAGAGACAGCTTAGTTCAGAGACAGATCCGGAGTGACAGCATTGTGATGATTGACACGGTGATAAAGAGGAAAAGAGGAGAGGAAGAGAGGAGAAAAAGGTTGTGCGGCGCCACTGGCTCCACCGTAATGAAAATGTGAGCCTTGCCTATGGAAGGATGTGACAGGAATCCCAGGCTGGGCTCGAGCTGAGGAGGTAACATCAGGGGGCTAATGTCAAGGAAGTCCACAGGCCCATGTGCAGGAATGTCTGCGTATGTGTGCAATATGTGCCTACACACCCGTATGCGCTTCTGTGTGACAGGGGGCTGGTGTGTCGATTGAAGTGAAAGACTCTGGGGCTGTATAGCCTTGGATTACCCGGCCATTGCTAATTCACCCCGACTCCTCTCTCTAGACATGCCATGGTTGACATGTGTCGCCACACACAGTCAGATTACCAGCTCTCTAATCCACCTCTGAGGAGGACCGGGTGGGTGGGAGGGCTGTGGATGATCTGCCACACCAGGAATAATCCAGCACCTAGCATTTCCACAGTGAGAGGGAGGGGGACATGTTGTTGCTCGCCTTACTGTCACTGTTGCTGTATGTCGGAGGTGCCATGCAGCCTTGGATTAGGTTTGTTGGACTGGCTGACATGTGGACAGACAGCTGTCAGCAAGAAGTGCTAAACCAAAGCGTTGTGCAGGCCCGTATCTCTCTGCTACCCTTGGGCTGTCCCTGATCAGCGGGCAGCTAATCCCGTATCATTGTTTCGTGGTTTTGTTTGTTACAATGGGTATCCGTGACATCACTGGCGTTGACATCGGCTCACCAGCAAACAACACCAGTGTTTATCTTTGTCTGTGAGATACTGGGTGAAAAACACTCCCAGATGGAAGCATGCCGCTGCCAACGAGATACCAGTGTAAATAGGTAGACAGGAAATATTTACTGATAATAATCTCATCAAACAGATGAATGGAGGTTCTCTTTTCTCAACAATAAACATCTTCACTGTTGTGTCAGACTGGCAGGAATACTATGTGATACAACACATTCTGCATCTATCCTGATCAATGCAGTGTGATAAAAATGCATGAAAAAAAATCATTGCTTAAACATACATATACACCTATCAGTCATAACAAGATGACAGCATGGCACCCTGAGCGTCCCCCTATGCAACAAACTGCGATGCTCTTTGTGTTTTGACACCTTTCTATGAGAACCAGCATTCACTTTTTCAGCAGTTTGAGCTACAGAAGCTCTTCTGTTGGAT
>JAVQJF010067990.1:0-22040 GCA_036023855.1 Gadopsis marmoratus
CTATTTCCAAGGTCAAGAATGAACCTTCAAGCTTCGAGCTTAACATCAGTAACATTGTAGCTGCCATTGCTTTACATCTGTATGTGGAATTGTACTGTGCTGCTGTGTGTTCTCTTTCATCCTGCTCTCACTCTATACCCCCCCCTCTCTCTCTACCCAACCGGTCGAGGCAGATGACGCCCGCCCAGAGCCTGGTTCCGCTCGAGGTTTCTGCCTGTTAAAAGACAGTGTTTCCTTGCCACTGTCTCCTAGTGCTGCTCATGGTGGAATTGTTGGGTCTGTACATATAGAGTTGGTCTAGACTTGCTCTATATTAACCAGTGCTATGAGATATAGCACTATATAAATAAAATTGAATTTAATTGAATAAGACATTTGCATTTAGAGAGAGAAACGTTTTCCCACAACCTTTTAAATGAATGAACAAAACTAACTGTGTGAACATGCTTTTTCCGTTCAGTTCAAATTGGGATCCCAGCCACCAAATAAGCTTTTTTCTGGAACAATTTTCCTTTTAAGCATTATTAAACATTCACTTTTCACAAGGGTATACCTCGCTGAGGCCATTTGCTTTACTTCTCCGTCAAACAAAGACAGAGTCATGGGCGTGTTAACAAGAGCACCCAATGTCATCCCTTTCATTGTTGCTGATTGCAACAAAAAACTTGGCCGTGTTAGCGCTTGACATTTGTGGATGGTTCTACTCAGTAAATCTTCAACATAATAAAAATTGATAAAAATTCAACAGGCGGGAGGGGGGGGGGGGGGAGAAAAGAAGATAAATTACCACTAAGTAAATAATTCAAAATGAAGTGGAAAAATAAAAATTACCAGTTTGGGTGGATTTGTCTGGCGGATGTAATGTTTAGAGAATTCTAAAATACACAACTGAGTCACCTTGAGAGAGTGAATGTCAGCCGATATATTCATCCCAGCATTCCGCATGCCTACTCAAGCATAAGCCAGCTACAGAACATTAAATTTTGGGAGATCTCGATTTGTGGTCAAGGACAAAGGAGAACAGCTTGTCTGAATGTCACACCTGTTTGAACGGCAAAGGGCTCAATCTCAGAACTCAGTAAGCTGGAACTGGCTGTAATGCAATGCCATTACAGTAGAGGAGCAGGTCAGGGCTGCCGAGGCACAGTTCAAAATGCCACTCTGGGTGAGCTGAAGTCTTTTTTCCTCAGTAAACTAAATTCTGTCTGCAGAAAGCAGTGAGCACCATGTTCTTTCCTTGACCTTCTCAGGGACAACAATCGCCTCCTAAAGGCCAGCAAAGAAAAGAATGTCTCAAAAAAATTTATATTTAGGATAAAAGACTGCTTTGGATACATATTGTTTGGATGTGTTAAAAACATGCGTTTATTATTGAAATTCTTCATTTTAGACATATCAACATGTAATGAAAATTATTTTAGATACATGAATATGTATTTAGCACTGAAATGGTTCATTTTATATACGGGAACATGCATTTAAATGATGTGAAGCTAAGTAAATGTCTATGAATTTCAAGTTCATAATTTAGACCTTTCCACAGCAGACACTCACAGGTGTAAATAATAACGTTACTATAACATTACCACCGGCCGATGCCACAAAAGTGGTTTCGATCCAATATCAAGTAATACCAGGGCCAGACTCAACAACAATATCAAAAATTCTGTTTATTCTTTTTGTTATTAATGTACTTTTATGTAGGAACAAACGATTTATGAGTTGGATGCCTCATTAATAGGCTACATCGGGATGTATTTGAATCACCACCAAACAATTTTCTAAACGCATACATTTCAGTGACCGTTTCTAACCGCAAATAGCAAATGTCCGTTGCGTGGATTCTCTGAAATGAGGAGGTGATCGCTGTGCGTATGAACACAACAGAAGCAGAGAAGCAAAGAGTACATGCCCTAAGAAGAGTGTTCATGCATTACACAGGTACATAATCTCGATTCTTTGGTATCGAGCCTACTAGTATCGATACTCAAAACAAGATTTAGTATCTGTAGTATTGATACTTTGGGGATCGATCCGCACACCCCTATTAGAAATACATGGGTGGAGAAAAGGAATGTTTAAAATAGACCTTGTTTTCACGGCATACATTGTAACATATTTGAGGATATATCATGTGTAAAATAACACAATAATAATAACAACTGCATTTAGGTGAGCCTGTTCCAGAGCCCTAGTATTGTCCCTACTGGCTCACTGGTATTGCTTTTTGTGATACCGTGGCCCCTGATATTCATCTAGTGCAATCATGAGATCAAAATTTCATTTGTCGAATTGCCTGGAGAACGTGATGTTCCCATCGCCCTCAGCTGTACTCGGTGTTCAGTGCAAATGTTGGCATGCTAACGCACTAAACTATGATAGTGAATGCTAAATATTATCTCATGTTCAGCATGTCAACAGTGTCATTTTGCGCACGTTAGCATTTTAGGATTCAAAGCATCACTCAAAAACACAGCTTCACTGAACGTCTAGCGTGGCTTTAGACTCTTAATCGTGTTATTTACCATAGCGTGTACATAAAGATGGACGACATGACACTAAAATGTATTTTAGATGCCTTTTAGATGCTTTCTGTCATTTTAGGTAGATCTTATAGTGCTGATGTTTGTTCAAGTGTTCATTTTTCTGTTTTTCATGAGATATTTCATGATATAAAAAAGGGTGTGTCAAAGTCAACTTTATTGTCAATTACTCAACGTGACTGACAACTGTGAGTGTGCTCGTGATTAGTTGGGACGGGTCACTACTACACAGACTGTGGCTCCCAATGACATCACCAGCACTAGATCATCTTTATATACAGTCTATACTATTTACTGATGATTTCCCCTTTTAGCTGTATAGTTTGAATTGCATACACTAATTTAGGAGATAAGGTTGACCTTGGAGTATTTGACTTACCTAATCAGATTGAGCACCTTTCTCTTTAGTTGAATTAAAAGATGAATATTCACTAACTTTGTCATTTTTTGTTTTTGACACTTTACCCTCTTCTTTCGTTAGCTCATCTAGCTAAATGAGACAGCTCACAAATGGTTGTCAGTTCCTTTTATCCCCCTTTCCTTTGGCCTTTCTTTCTTTCGTTGACAATTACAGTGTATTACCGTAACAGCACCTCACCTCACATTGCCCGCCTTGTTAAATTCTTTCACCGTGTTGACAAAAGAGCCCTGACAGAGTCTGACACTGGCTGCTATTTTCTCCTTGATGAGGACACATGCATTTCAGGATGTTAGGAGCACTGAACGATTTCTAACCTTAACCAGGCAGGTGATGGGCAGGCCAACCTGAAGGCTGCGGATGGCCGCCCTGCTTGGGGTAATTAATGAGACTCCGTCAAACATGGTCCTTGCAGAGGAGCTGGGCTGGCCTGTCAGTGTCCATTACACTTCTGCCACAGACCATGAGAGGCCCTGACGCGACATTCCACATTCATACCCACAAGCCAGAGCCAAGCCTTTCTGAAGCTACTTAAGCTTGTGGTTAATGTCAGAATAAATGAAGTAAACTAAGAATAGAAGGTGTTTATCTGTAGAGAGAAGTACAATATGTCATGTGAGCCATGTGCATTTCTTCTAGGACATTCTCCACACTGACAAGCTTTTAAAAATGGCAAGAATGGATGATATGCTGGAATCATCAAAGAACAAGGAGCTGAGTAATAGCCTCTCTTAAGAAAGTACAATAGGTAGATTTAGTCACTAGCTAAAATTAACACTTCATTAAGTTCCTGGCACATTTCACCTCATGAGGGGATGTACAGCATTACTGAAGTTACTTCAGTGTGCATGTGTACATGATATAATATGTTGCCACAGCATGATATTTCAATTCAGCACAACTTTACTTATCCCCAAAAGGAATAGTGTATGGGGCAGTTTTCAACACGGGATAAGCGACAGAAACCTTTGTCGTCGTGGTAACAATAATAAACACGTAGTTAATGGTGTGAAAGGGTCGCAGTTTGGTTAGGCACCCAATAGTTTGGGTTAAAATAAGTCAAGGTTGACTTTTGGTTTCAAACGGGACACAAACAGCTGTCTCCTGGGTGAAAGTCCTATGTTTGACCCATCCATCCACCTTGACCTCTGTCCTATGATAGTTTCCTTTCTTATGTACTTTACTGCTAGCACTTGGGTAAAATGCCGATACGGCAATGATGGAAACAAACAATTGTATCACATGACTACTTCTATGCGAAAGGGATCACTCGCATCACTCAAAGCCACAGGGAATTATCACCCCATTCTGGATTACAGAGCATTTTAGCCAATTGTTCATTGTTTTGCTTGTCCGGCCTGCAACTTTACCGTTTTGGTTGAGTCTGCCGCCTTTTATAGTGTTATCTTCGTCCGCAGCAGGCAGCTGTTTTCAGTGAAAAAAGGTTATATAAATCAACCAGCACCAAGCAGCAAACAACTAGGTGGTGAGCATAGTGAGCATTTAGCAGCTATAGAACCAGACATTTGAGGATGATGGTGAGCTCAAAACAGAACTAAAAGGAGAGGGAATATTGTATTTGCATTCATCAGGTGGACACAAACACGACTCCAAATGAATGTTAATGTTGCTCTGTGTGTAAATAAAGTTTTTGCTTAAAAGTTTGCCGTATTAAATTAAACATGATAAAATGCCATTGTTATTGCCAAACAAATGAGTTATTGCAGGTTTAAATTAAGCTCAACGTGTTTTGAATTAAACACTTTGTACATCATTTCATATGTGAGGAATATGAAGGGGCTAGATATGGGTGGAGTCAGCCACATGTTAGGCAGCACTCTTCATCACCAAAATTAGGGAATGCCTTTCGGAGGAATGCTGTCCATCCCTTATAGAGTTTCACACACGTGGGAGAATCTGAAACTGTTCTGGATGCTCAAGGTGGAACAACACCTTACTAAAATACAGTATGTTGGTTTAAATTTGTCATCCGTCTTTATTTCCTCAATTTACGTCCGCTGTCGATCTGGTGAACATTGAATTTAAGAGCAAGTTCAACTCAAATGTCAGACAGTCTGGACTGTAAAACAGATTACAATATAATAATATATAATAGAAATAATAGAAATGTGTGGACAGATCAGGTAATATGGTCTACTATTATAATCTATGTAAACGCAAAACCAAGATGATCAAGTTACACAGTCAATAAAGAAATAATTAAGTCATTGACCCATCCAAGACTGTGAAATTGGCAGTGGTTTGTCTGGCCGTTTTGTTCACAGAATAGTGTTTATTAAAAAAAACAAAACACCCCAATAATGCAACACAGGTAATGCTGTGCTTTAGCTCTCAGAATTAGTATATTAGTGTTCATACAAAGTCAGAGGGGCCTATTAGCAACTTCTGATGTATCACTTGCAACACTTACATCGAAATTGTAATGGCCATATTTGCTATAGTAGGAATAAGAGGCTGCACCGTTTCCCAGTAGAGTGTCTCCCTCTTTGCTCATGTGTAGGGTGGAGACTGCAGCATGTGGTGCTGTGTGCTGATTGGCTGCTCTTTTACCCCTCTGGCTGTGGGTGTGCATATCTTTAAGTAAAGCAGTAAGTCAAACAGTTACAGATATTGGGGTTTACACATAAGACAAAACACTGTACGGCTATATTATATTGTATATGACAAAAGAGTAAAAGTCAAATGCCATGACAACAACTGAACTGGATACCACGATGAAAGATGGCACCCAGTTCTTTCCTGTAAAAGTTGCTCACTGAGCAAAAAAGCCTCCTTGGGCTTCATCATGCTTCCATGTTTTTGGACCTTTGGAGAGCATTCATGTGCCAGACTTGCTCTGACTGTTGGGCTAAAATCATTTAATCATATGGTTCAATGTAGAAGATTAGATGGGTCATTACTAAAGTGCTATGAGATAATGCTGTTATGATATAGTGCTATTTAAATAAAATAGAATTGAATTATTATATAGATAATTCAATAAATAAATCAGTTAATAAATTGACAATTAAACGTATAGATGTGTGATTCAATAAGTTAATAAGAAATTACATGAATAAATACCAAATGAAAAACATAAATAAATCAGCATCAACTGAAAGAAACACATACGTTTATTATAAAACTTGATTCTGTCTGTATTCCATATGTTTTAATTTATTTTTTTATTTAGTTCCCTGGTTTTCATGGCGTATTTATTTCTGGATGACAATTTATTTTCAATGAACCTCTGCGGGCGAGATCAACAATTAGTTCTTTCTGCTTGCCGTTCCTGGCATCATGTGGCCTGACAGATAGAGAACCACTGCTTTAAGATGCCTTGTCATGGACTAAAGTCTTGATCAAAGGGGTGTATTCAGTGTAAGGCAGTATTCACACCAAATCAGGCATTGCAGTGTGGGAGTGTCACTACATGGCCATGCTGATTGTAGCAATCCCAAGTTGAAGAGCGATACAAGTCAAGCGACTGCACGGCGATTAACATCTTTGATTAACATCGTGGCAGGGTTGAACCTAAACGCACTAGCCACATTCAAATGAATGGGAGGACTGGTGTTCTTGCCAAAGGGTCAGATTTAATCTCAATATAACCTTGGACACAAGGTCAGGGGGGTCAGCAAAGTAACACATCCTCAGCAAATTGGTGGTATTCCAGCCAGTACTTGATAAGCTATTTTTTTCTGGAACAAAGCGTCGAATGAATCAGTGGACAAATTTATTTCCTTAGCAGAAAAGAGAGCAGACATATTGTATTTGAAAAAACTTCAGAACCCCTCTCTCTGCCTGTTATGTGGCCATCATTCCAAGTTTTTAATCCTGTAATTTAGTGACTATGTCCTGATGAAGGTCTTATCTTTGCTCAATCATGTTTGAGTTATTATTAACACGTGTATCCAAAGTGGCCATGAGATTTCTTTGCTTGAAGAAGGTCCTGAAAATCAACAAATAGAGTACCTCTGCACACACTGAAACCTTGTACTTGAAACACTGTTGATTCTGTACACCTGCGTTGTGATTAACAGAGAAACTGCACTCATACAATCTCATCATGATGGAATTGTGTCATTGACAGATAAGTGTTAGGAAGAGGGGCTTTATGGGCACAACAAGGTTACAGATAATCTATAAACTGCAATTCTTTTCAAATTGTGGCTTACCTAACATCTGTCTCTCTCTGCCAGCTAATCTCGTCAGGGACAGGAATCCATGCTCAATACCATCGACCTCAAATAGTCCCTCTTATCTCTTGCAACTGCGCCTCTCTGGAGAATACTCTGCAGCCGACAACAAAACATAACTGGGACTGCATCTCTTGGAATAAGAAAAATTCATAAAGTGTTCCTCTTGTTCTCTGGCCGCCAAGTTATTCTAGAGTTTCTTGGTGGATTTCTCTAATGTTTGAGTACAAGTACAGGAAACAGGGTGTGCAGTGAGGCAAACTTCTAAAAAGGATCAGAGAATGGGGAAGACAGATGGACGAAGTAAACAGCAGAGTGGCAGTCCAGTACAGTGAAAGACAGAGCTTAGTGTCCTGCGTTGTGTCCAGACAGGCAGGGCTAACTCAGGGGTTCGAGCTGCATGCTGTTCCTGTGATTAGCCCTCCATCTGGCAGGGTGGGCAGAGCGAACAGCCAGAGCGTCACAGCCTGCTTCATGGATCTCAGAGTTGGGGTCTTCCTTTGCATTTGGCAGAGACAGCCTGGATGCTCTCACTGTCTCCACCATGCCCAGAGGGATCAAACATCTGGCCGACTTTGTTTGCTGGACAATGAAGTACAATGAAGTCGATGTCATGCCCCCACAATTGCCATTTGTTTTGTACCTTTTTTTTTATCTGTGTAAACAACAAAGAAAATTAAACCCTTTTTGTCACAGAATGACATTGACTTTCCCACATTAAAAAAATCAATGCCTTAGGGGTCAATTATCTATAATCAGTGGTTATCAACAATAGAGTATATTGTTGCAGCAGCTTTATTTTCCTGAAATGCAGAGGCCTTCATTCAGAGGTTTATATTACAGACAGTGCTAATTCCCGTTGTTTTAGGGGTAGATCTTAATATATTTTAGTAAGAAGGCACCTGTTTCCTGATCTGCTCCTGTTTTAATTAGCTTCATGGAAACTCAACACTTCCTCCATGTTTACATTACCAATAGTGAGCCTGTGTAGCTGTCAGGTGAGAAAAAGAAAGTCATACATTATTATTGTTGTGCAATGTGCAATGTGCATGCGCGGTCAAATGCGCAAATTACTGTACTCTCTGAAGGAATACGTTCCTACTAGTTCATATCAAAAGAGAAGAACGACTCGCTCATGAACGACACATCAAGAACACTCAACACTCAGCAACAGTTTCTCTTTTTAATAGAAATACTGTTAAGCTACCGTCAGTGCAGCGAAAGACCTTCGTCAATAACTAGATTTTCTCACAGAAATGATAAACTTCCTAGAATGTAACTAAAACGTTATTGCATACGTTGTTCAGTTGTTCTACAGTAATGTAAAACTAATTGTCATTTAGAATTGAGTTGTATTGCTGCTAAAATTCACCCTGTTTATGTAATCTTCTTAAAAATGCCCTGAAGGGAAAAATCCACTCTAAACTACATTTCAACTAACATCATTGAGTGGGGTTTGGGTGCAGATTCACTCATTATGTCTAATTGTTTCCACTTTGACTTTTAAAAAATCTCTGTACTACTACTATCAATTACAATCAACTCCTGCTGCAGATATTTCACATTAGTACCATACAAGGAAAGAGAGCCACTAGATGACTTTCAATGTAAAACATATGTGCAGGTCAGAGAGTTGAGTTACAGCAATAAAAAAAACAGCACAATGAAAGCAACTGAAAATATTCAGTGAGTATTTCTGTAAAAAGAAGAAACTCTTTCACATGACGTACTAATGAAATGAGTGCCGTGGAAATGTACATTATGTCAAATTTACATTTGAACCATGGAGCCATAGAACAGGTTATTCTACCCCCTCAGTGTTTTTAACTGGCCTGACTTTGTTTCTTTATGCTGGTTATTATTTGGGCCACTATTTAAATACCAGGTTTTATTTGAGAATTTATAGTGCTACAATGTAACAGTTGACTTTTGATAGCAATTCAAATTCTCTTTTTTCACCATGTCTTTGTTTGCTTAATGTGTCATCTGGGATTTCAACACACACACACACACACACACACACACACACACGATGTATTCACTGTAATGATTATCTACCTCTAGCAGCTTTTAATGAAAATCTGAAAACGCATTTTTACATTGAAATGGACTTTACTTTACAACAAGCCATGTCATCCTTGCCACTGTTTCTTTTTAACAGAAATTCATTTTTAATTCACAAATCTTTTCCAATCACATTTACTTTTTCTGATTGTTGTTAAACTACCTTTAGTGAAAGTCAACACTTCTTACAGACATTTCACGTTAAATACCAACCAGGAAAGAGACACACTATGAAAATTGAGCTGCTGGAAGAACTTTAATTTGAAACATCTGTGAGAAGAGAGAGTGGGGGGTATGAAATGAATCTGTTGTTCTACTAATGGGAATAGTGCTGTGAAAATGTACATTATGATGCATTTGTCAAGACAACAGGTAAACATGGAGGACGTATTATGCATTAACCGAGGAAAGGGGGACACATAAAGGCCAGGTTCTCTCTGCTGTTGAGGCAAATGTGTGAGAATATATTTGAGAATTGACATTATATATTTATATAAATTTACCAATATATTGTTTCTCTAACATTGTACAGCTCAGTTGTGAGTTGTGAACTTGAACAAGTCACTCTTTAGGCTGATCAGCAGACAGATGAGAGTTAATGATGTCATCTAGAGACAAATGCTGGAGCTGCTCCAGACAGTGAATAATGGAACAAATCCCCAAACACCGTGCCAGCAAACAGGGATATGTGAGTACATTTTCTCTTTCACAGCTGGAAGCCCAGTATTCAAATTAAACTCATTTAGATGTAGCATCTTTAAACATTTCTACTAGCTCATGGAGTCTGTCACTGATTGAGTGTCAATGGACCAACTTCAAACGTATCTCATGATATCATCATAGTGTTGTTACATGGATTTCCAACTTAGACAGTTGGACGTGTGTATATTGACTTCAGTTTTCAAAATCATAAAAACAGCACACTGTAAATTCCCCCTTTCCCCTTTATTGAGTCAGGTGGAAAGTCATGAACACTTTATTTTTTTTGTTTAGGCCTTAAACAGAATTCTTTGCAGTGAAAATAGTCCAAATGGCAGCCTAGCTTGTACCTTTCCTACAGCTCCAGGATTTGAACCGACAACATGGTTGGCTCTTTTTGGCGCAGTTTTAAACTGGTTTGAATCCTGTTTGTAGGATAAAGAGCATTTTGTGATGATCAGTAATTATACATATTCAAAAACATGGAGCTCCCCAAGGGTCCATTCTGGGGTCTCTTCTAATCAACCTGTACATACTGCTAGTCAGCTCAGATTATAGAAAACAACAAAATATCTTACTTCCTATGCAGATGACACATGCATTTATAACATCACCAAGTGACCGATACAATCATTGAGTAAAGCCCTAGATACAGCAGAAAGATTCTTTATGAAATAATAAGAATGTACTGAAATCTGATGACATAGTGACAACTCTCAGGGTCAGTTGGCAAACTAGCCAAGTGGAAACATCCTAGCACTAGTCTCAGAGGCTTTTTATCACTAACAGGGCAATGCATTAATGTTTTTTTACAGAGACATATTTGTGCCATCAAGTCTCATCTCAAAACGGTCTGTAAAATATGTCTCTATTGTGAAGCCCTTTATACCCAGGCAGAGGAGGGTTATATAAATGTGGATGATATAAGAGAGCTTAGCTAAAATAGCTTTGTCCATTTTGGAGCTTCCTTTTAGTCAATGGTCCAAATTTGATCCAAAGATTTGTGTAGATTTACTTAGCCTGCGTTAGTGAATGTGATGATTGTATTGGTTCTTCTGAAATCAAAAGCAGGTGTGATTAGCCCTAAAGTGAATAAGAAAATAATCTAAATTTAATATTGAGTAATTACAAATGCTATCAGTGATGAAAATGAGACGAGGAAGCCTAATTTCATTTAGTGTCAATATTCAGAGAACTTAAGTGAATATCAGTGTTAGTACACAATCAAGCTAACTAAATGAAACAAGTACTATAAGCTATAAAATTAAAGGTTGATTAATTCATTTTTAAGGTATTAAGTCAGTAAATAAGTAAAACACATTAATAATTATGCAGTTAAACTGGAACCCTAACCCTTTTTATATAAAATTAATTTTAAATAACCATAGATACAAATAAATATATCTTACTGTAATTTGTTATTGTTCGGTTTCTCTCATTATATTTTTATTCTTTTTAAAATCATCACATTTTGCGTTGCCTTACATGTCGTCTTGATGCCCTTTGTCTTGTGAACCCGCCTGCATCTACAACTACACATACAGTATGCAAAGTTCCCAGCTCAGCTTCTCCGGCAGCCCATTCATCATTACCTGAGGGAGTTAGTGTTAGCCTAATCAAGGCATTGATTAATTGAATAAGGAACAGTGAGAGGTGGGCCAGGATCAGCAAGCCTTCAGGCTCAGCTCCTACTCCTCCTCCTCCTCCTCCTCCTTGCCTCTCCCAGCTTCATGGAGAAATGGCTGACTGCAGTACGGGCCATATGGTGGTGCTGCTGTGCATAAGATCAACTCCATGCAGAGATGTTGGTACTTGTAAGGAAACATATTCCAGAACACCAGCAATGAGGCCAGTGACAACTATTCTTGTATATAGTTTTGTTTGCTTTTGCATGGGGTTAGGGAAGCTAAGTAAATTTTATTTCCCTCTACCCTTATCTTCTATTCTATTCCATTCTGATTCTCTGATTGTATCTTTAAAGAGGTAATCTACTTAAAATGTATTTATTTTTGCCCTTTTCATTAGTGCTCTTCTAATGTTATTGTGTATACACAGTATAACAGACATGACACCAGTTTTGTTTTCCAGTATTGCAGGTACCATAACACACTGCCAGAGAAGATAAAATGCTCAGGTTTCTCTGCCGCTACTTCCTTCGCTCCTCTCTCACTTGCTGTCTCACTCATTCATTCACTCACTCACTTTCTCGATCACATAGTCACACACACACACACACACACACACACACTGCTGTAGTGCCCAGATAAAACATTCTTGTGGAGTGTGAATGTGGGGAGAAGAAAAATGACATTGGGTAATCAGAGTGAAGTATTACCAGTCATTACTCTGCGCTGTCACTCGGAGATCAGAGACAAGGCTGCGAGTCGCACGAATCCATGACTGCCCGCAGTCGGCCAACGCTAGATTGATTCTCTTCCTCCTCTCATCTCGTGTCTATTTCTTCTGCTGCTTTAGGAGGCCCAGGTAATGAGGCAGCTTTGGTGAATTTGTCCTTTACTTCCTGGAAGGTGGACAACTGAGTGAATCCACTACATCTGCAGGTTGACCTTGACTCAAATGAAGATTGCTTCACCAACAGAGGCCATGCTGCTGCTACAGATAAAGCCTGAGAAGTATTGCTTGGATGCTGAGCCTGAAATAGTGGGGGTCTGTTTGAATATAGTTTGTTTTTTGATGAAAACAAATGCTTAAACACACACTTTTTGTCAAAACTCCAAAATATACCCATTGGTTAAATATGGTACAATGGCGCATAATTTAAAGTGGCTATAATCAACATTTTTAAAAATAATAACCAGGGTATAATTAGCGTCAGGGAGAGCACAGACAAAATAATACATAAAAACAACCTATACAACCCAACTTACTGACCTCATCCAAATTAACAGAAATAAAATACAGGGATCTTACCTCACTCCCTAACATAAAACAGGTGAAAAATAGGTGCAAAAACACAAAGGCCTCTCCCCTACCATAACCCAGACTCCTCTTTTAAACAATAGTCACATCAGATGAATAGGTCAACACAGTAACTCTGAGACACAATTCTGAGTCCAATAAATTCTACGGCATGATCCAGTTGGGAGTCAGGCAAAGAGAAGGAGTCCTGCTGGCCTGGGTGAGTGTCATTTTAAGGTTGGCGCTGTCAGTCTCCCGTCCAATCACCAGTTGCAATCTGAAACGGAGCACAATAAGAGAACAGGGTGAACGGCACCACCCTCAGCCAGGGAGGGACAACAGCACCCAAAATCGCCATCACACTCAAAAAAACAAGCGCACATTATGACCCAGGGTCATAACAACCCCCAACCTAAGACCAACCATTTCATCCCCAAAAGAAATGTTTCAACACCTATCACCCAGCACAAGAAAACACATCAGCCACAAGATTATCAGTTGCTTTTATGTGGTGGATCTTAATGTTGAAATCCTGTAGCAGTAATGACCAGCGCATAAGGCACTGCGATTATACATATGGGACAAAAACACAAGAGGATTGTGGTCAGAATACAACTCGAACCAAATGCCAACAGCAATGCCAGGGCTTCCTTTTGCACTGTGCTATATTTCACTTGATGCTTATTAAGCGTCTTTGCGTAATAGCACACAGGATGATCATACCATGTTCATCTTCCACCAGAAGCACTCGCGTCTACCTCCAATTTAAAGAAATCAGGCACAGCCCAGACAGGCACACTGCAGAGGGAAGCCTTAGCCGATTCAAATGAATCCTGACACCACGCTGTCCAGACAAATTGACAGGCAGGGCTCAGCTAGTGAGCGGTGCCACCACACTAGCAAAATTCTTACAGAACCCACGATAATAGCCACACATTCCCAGAAAGTGTAGGGACCACAGAAACTGGTCTCCAAACTGGACCCAACAACAGGTAACAAAACCATCACACGGTCACCTGGCTGAAAAGTGCGACTGATAGCTTTCTTTCAACATACCTTTTTTTTCCATCTTAGCCTGTACGCCGGAGAGGGAGTTGCGAGCCAGCTCACAAGCAGTCTGCAACCTCTCCCTGAATTAACTCACACAATCTAGGATGTTGTGCGCTGGGCTGGGCCCGTTTGTAAGCCATCTCTCCTGCAGAAAATGCAGCGGACCACGCACAGCGTTCCCAAAAACCAGCTCCGCCGGACTAAACCCCAGAGACTCCTGCATGGTCTCACGAATGGCAAACAACGGCAATGGCAGACCCTCATCCCACTACCTGTTAGACAACACAAAACTTATGCAGCATGGGTTTCGGTGTCTGATGAAATCTCTTCAATGCACCCTGACTATCTGGGCGATAGGTGCTGGAAACCTGATGCTTAACAGCCAACTCTGCCATCACCTGCGCAAAAACCTTCAACATAAAGTTAGATCCCTGAGCCGTTTGAATGCACTTGGGCAACCCAGAAGTGGAAAAGAGATTCACCAAGGCTTTCACCACTGCGTTAGCCCTCAACATGCGCAATGGGACAGCCTCAGGAAAACTGGCAAGGTCCCGACACAATCTAGCAGGACATGCACAGATTTTTGGTTGTGGTCTCTGGTCTATAGGCACAATAGTATCAAACCTGGCAACTTCACTGTAATGACAAGACACTAGACAAGTCTCTGTTGCAGAATGTCACCAAGAAATAGTTACAGCACATTTTAGGTGTTTCCCCCCTGCTTCCAATCTTTATGCTAAGCTAGGCTAACTACATCCTGACTCCAGCTTTATACTTAACCCATAGTGTTGCTTAACCTCTCATATTGGAGCTATTGTGATTACGAATTTCCGATTTCTAAAAATCACATCTACATCACAATCATTATGACTGGACAACTCAGGTTTTTCTGAAAGCTCATATATATCTGGTGCCTAATAATAACAACCAAAGTCTGTTTTTCAAGGTTAAACCAAACTTAATTGACTGTAGTGTTTTACTGTCAGATCACAGTATTTTTAACCATCACATGATGAACTCTGCAATCACACAACCATCTTGAGTCGTCTGGTGACGTGAAAACTCCTTAAAAGTCTTAAAATCTTTCCCGTATTCAGTGAATGCTTGCATAACACCGGCCACTCACTCTTGGAAAGCAAAGTGAATAAGATGTTTCTCCGGAACTATGCCTTTGGTCCAGAAAGTGTTGTGAAACCATTTATTAAAAACATGTCAAATGTCATAAATGATCAGATACTAGAACCCAACCATGTATTAAGAGGACTGGATACAGCGTTGGAGGCAGGGCCCCGTTCATTCATACGGTGTGGTGAGAAAGCCAGTGTGTTGAACATAAATGTCAGCAAATTGTATTTATGTATGAAGGCACTTCAGGTATTTTGGTTTAGAAAAGGTCATGAAGGGCTACAATTTTTGTAAGTAGTAGACTGGCAGTAGCGTCGTTGAGACAACTTCATGTCAGTATTCAACGAACTGGACAGTACATTTTCTCTAAAAGAAGAACAACTGCACATAAAGCTTTTGTTGATTAGGAAGATATGTTTGCTGTACTTTTGACAGGACTCACTGAGCGCTACATCACAGGTTTCCTTGTTCTGATTGATTGTAGGTCTACCCAATTGCATCCCTAGGCATTTTTGTCTTTGCCTGTTGATAACGGCCCTTGCAAATTGATAATAAACTGAGAGGTTCCAGGCTAATTTGTGTTTGCAAATTGACCTGGCGAAGGCTAGAAATATTACTCATTGCACAGGACAACTGTGTGCGCACATCTACGGCAAGTACAGTAGGTTAAAGATCAACCATCTTGTGTGATCAGGTTTCTTTTTAATAATTTCTCAGAGCTCAATGCTATAATGTTAGTATTTCTGATATAAAACTGAATCAAAGTGAACAACAAAACCAGGGTATTGATTCAACAAGCATGTTTTGTGTGATTTTATTTTTATAGTTCCATCCAGAAATGCACTTGACGTTACTAAAGTTTGTGGATTCTTAGTATTAAGTTCACGACTGTTCCCTTGTTATGCAAGGTGTAGAATGTCTTAGAATAATAAGTCTTAAACTACAAGTTTGGTGAATGTGAAACGGTATGATTTGTGTTGTTCGGCGAATGAATAGTGAAGTGTAATCACTACTAAATGCACTTGAACAAACAGTAATGTTGATGTTTCTTTGATGTTTAAAAGATGTGATGAAACTGAAAAAAGTTGAGAAGGAGAAAGTGAGACTAATGTGCCTGATTGACAAACAGCAACTATATTGAACCAAACAATGGACATTGAATCAGATACACAAATGCACAAAGGAACGGTTATAAAAATGTTAGTGAGAATTTGTAATAAAGAGAGGAAAACAGGTAAATGGATGGTCTTCTTTCCTTCAACATTTGACTTGTGTTTTACAGGAATGGTGCAACATCGGACCAAGATCTTTTTGTTATTGACGTACCATGCTTGATACCTGTAACACATACATAACTTTTATGCATGCAAAAGTGGTCATGGGCTGTTTGTGAAAAACCTGGACCACAAAACAGCAGTAGTGGAAGAGCCACAGATAGACGGGGACAGTTACACAGAAAGTGAGGTTTCTCTGGAGATTGACTTCTTCTGTCACTTCTCCTCTGAGGAGAACACAGTCCTAATCCACTGAGAAGGCTAGATACAGCCCCTACATCGCACCCTATTGAAAGTGATATCTGAGATTACCTTTCATTCTGGCAGGCCAGCCTCCCTTAACCAGGCCACTGCTGAGTGCGTGTGCCCGCTGCAGATTCGAGCAGACAGTCGCCCTCATTGAGCAGACAGCCTCCACTTCCCTGCTGCCAATTCCAGCCTGCACTCCTGCCCAAACACAAGCAGACATCTAGAACCAAGGACACGCTCACAGCTGATAGCCTTTGGCTGTTTGCTGAGCGTTTTTCCTGGGGTGCATCTTTAGCACAATACATATTATAATGTGAGAAAAGGCATTGTAAATGTCACACCAGGACAGTTACCTGAACACTGAATTACATACTAAGACAGATTTGTCCATCCTTGATGGACATGATGCGATTACATATTTACCCAGACACAGTGATTCAATTTCTTCTTGATTTTAGTCTTTCCTTCATCATTTTTATGGTGTTATATATATATATATTTTTTTTTTATTTCTTTTTTTTCCTATGCTGGCTTTTGCTCCCTTTTCTTCCATCTTTGGTACTAATCTCCTCTGTCAGCCCAGTATTCCTAGGAATTATGTTCATATTGGAGCAGTCTGCAGCACACTGGATTTACTTCCAGTGCCAATGCAGGATATTGTGTTTATGTAGTGGAGTGGTAAGTCTTAGGTTGAAGGTTAGGGTGGTGGATGAGCATGTAATGCATTTGACTTTGACCCTATCGCTAAAAACATAATTTTTCCTAATCCTGACCAATTGTTTTGTATATTTAACCTAACCATGCCTTAACCACCGTGTATTTGCTGTAAAAGGCACACTTTTTCACTAACCTTTACCCCTTAATGGTCCCACCCAAAGAAAACCTGATGGAAAAACTAACAAATTATTTCAACTCAACAACATCACTGACTACATAATTGTGTTCTATTATGAGCCTCTACCAAACACCAAGCTACCATTTATGGTAGGGTATCTCCATATAAAGTCCAGGGTGTAGGCAGTGGAAAAGGACCGAAGTGCAGACAACACAGATACAGTGGATTGGTTTACTGAAACGAAAAACACTGACACGAGTACAAAGGATGAGTCCAAAAATAGAACACCTAAATGATGACCAAAAATATAGACGAGTCCACGGGGAAAGAACAAGAAACCAGAAGGGGAAACAGAACAAGAGCAGAGCGATATAAACATCCAAACACGAGGTAACCTGAAACACGGGCAAGTACCATAACACAACACGGACAATGAGCCGACAAGGGAAGAAAGGGCACATCCAAAGGCACAAATGAGGGAAGCAAGAGACAGGTGAGCACGGGGAACAGATAGGGCAGGTTGCAGTAATCAACCCAGGGGAAGACTTAGCGAGCACAGGAAACAATGACCAAATAAAGTGGGGACCACACAAGTAAAGGACAAGACTTCAAACTACACCAGGAAACACAGAAGCACCAGAACAAAAGAGGAGACACAGAAAATCCAAGTCCACGGAGTGTGACACTCCATAATTTGTGAAAAAAAAATGTATTTTATAACTACACGACTCTTTTTTATGGACAAAAGCAATATGTAAAATTCATAAAGTTATAGTTATAAAAATTAAAAGTCTTATACAAGAATTGGTATTTTTTGTGACCTTGTCTTGGGCGTGACTTTTGTCAGGAGGAGCAGGTCGTCTAGTAATCCCAGGGCTGGTGGTTTGATTCCCCGGCTTCTTCTGTCTAGTGTCCTTGAGCAAGACACTGAACCCTAAGTTGCTCCCGATGGAGGCCAGCACCTTGCATGGAAGCTATGGTGCCTGACTTGGCTCATGATCAAAAACTAACACAGCCAAACATCAAGCATATGCACAATATAGCAAGTGAAGACGTGGATACTGGACCAAAAGTGATGACAATTCAGTCCAATAAGACGCCCTGCTCACTGAATCCTGTCAAGTGAAAATAGTGGAATTATGGAATTGGTTAGTCGCGGTATAAATAAATAAATACCATGCAATGAGATGTGATGCTGAGTCAATGAATTAAAGTGAATAGGCCTGGAGCTAACAAACTATGCATTAAGTAATGAGCAGTGCAATTAGCTGCCTGTAGTTTTCTGTGGTTTCAAATGATAATAGTGTTAAATGTAACCTGTCGAGGATTTAATTGCTCAATGTTTTATCTGTGGGTGGTGAAGTTACTGAAGTCTTTTTATGCCAAAGCAGCATCTTAAGTATATTTTATCAAATTATGTTATAAAAAATGATAGTAAATGATGATAGTAAATGTTCTAAAATGAGAGAAATTTACCTCAGCATAAAATATAATATATATATATTATATATATATTATATATATTATATATATATATATATAACAGCAGCACTGGGTATTTACTGCCTACTAGCTAACTTTACTGGATTCCTACACGATTAATAAAATGTACGTATTGATCATAGAGGTTGTCTGTGCCGTAGGCCTATTAGACGTTTTTTTTGTTTTGTTAAGTTAGAAGTCATATATGATGTTTTGGGGCACACCTACCCTAAATAATGAGCTACTGTAACGTTGGATTTATCTCTAACAGTTGCTGAAAACTCATTCATTCTGATGGTAATAGAAATATTAGCTCAAAGTCCACTTCCTAGATTTGGAGCTTTCAACCGCATTTCACAGCCTTCATCAGCAAATGGCAACTGAGGCAACAGCTCAATTTGCTGATGGAGATAGTTTTTTTTTTGCCTGCAGCAGAAGTACCAAACTCTCTCCCACAGGCAGCTGTATGTAACCATGTTGGTTCTTTAGTTAGCACAGTGTTTACACGGGCAGGCAGGGCACTTCTGAGAAATGCAGCCTTCAGCCCACTGTGCCCACTGCCGGTGCAGATCCATCCAGCCTGTCCAAAGAGATCTTAGTGAGAGCAGGCTAAGTCTTTTCCACTGTATTTGAAGAGACTGGATCCCAGATGGTTAGTAGTGCTGCCAGATCATTTACCAGCAGCACATGAGCAGTGAGAGCAGAGCACTTAGCTTCCACAGCCAATTGAACTGATCCCTATTTGAACTTTTACATATTGTCATAGCACGCTGTGACTTAAAGGACTCACTAACTTGAGGCCACATGTGCACCAGTGGAACACTTTGTGGGGATTTTGCTGTTTTACCTTCCAGCTACTTTTTTATTGCTCATTCCAAACAGCTAGAATGGCAATAGCATAAAGTAAACAGATGTGCATGTTGCGTGGTGGAAGATAAAGCATTTGCCAAAAGGAAAACAAATAGTGTAGACATTTGCCTTTTTAAAAAGTTTGAAATGTAACATGGACTAGTTAAAGATTTCCCATTATTATAGTTCCCATCACTAACAGCGATGAACAGGCTTTGTACACACCTGTCCTAATTTGGAGGACTTATTGCAACAAGTCCTCCAAATTAGGACAATATGTTGATTGTCCATGCCTCTAGAATGACACATAGAAGTGTTATTCCTATTGACAGTATGACATCATTTGTCTTTGGCTTCCAAAATCATTACACTCTTGATACTATGGGTAATGTTTGGTTAGGTTTAGGCACAGAAACAACTTTAAAAGACTAATTTGACACTCGCAAGGACAGTCTCACTGACTGATCAGAAAGAGAGATGGCTAATCTTACTATGAGTCATGATTAAAAATGTTCAAGCAATTATGTAAAAAGGAGAGTTCAGCACTTTGATTTTTCTCTAGAGTGAGATAAGACAATTGACATCATTCTCATGTCTGTGTTAACTACAGAGCTAGAGTCAGGACGTAATGAGCCTCGTCATAAAGACAATAAGCAGAGGAATAACTGCTAGCCTGGCTTTGTCCAGAGTTAAAAAATACGCCATATTTTTAAGATGCATTTTGGTTTGTTAACCTGTACATACGGTTGGTGAGCATATGTGAATAGCATTCACAAATGAGTGTTGAGAGTGAGTTGTTTGAAAATTGTCGCACACAGTATATACATGAACGGTTGATAATCAGTGTGAATGAATCTTTATCTTACTTGGACCAATATTGAGGTTCGGTCTTTCAAAGCACACGTTCCAGACTGCGCTGTGGTTTTGGAACAAAACAAATCAGTTCATGGAAGTTTGATCCACTCACACTTTTTTGCAACGTAGAACATTGAGATAATACAGATTAATTGTAATCCTACATGCAACCTACAAGATAGTGTTTCACCACCCAGTGGATGAAGAAGATTTACATCCAATGCCAGTGCAAATGCAGCAGTGTGCCCTGCTTTATTAGCAAGGTGGAAAGTAAGGTGTGGATATGTTTCCATCCTGTCACAGTCTGGCAAATAATGTGATCTTTGTCTAACCTTAAGCAAATGTTTTAGTTGCCTGATCTTAACCACACGATACATAATCCGTGGGTTTTGTAGAATCAGTATATCTGTTCTGAATGCGCTCTGCCTGGGGTTGCGTTTCAAAGGTCCAAGACTCTGACCCAGAACTCGCACTACTGTTTGAACCTTGTTCCTCTTGCTTTTTGGCTCACACCTCAAACTTTGATATTTTTATCATTTCAAATCAACTACGCTCCCCCGAGATGAGTTCAAACCCCTATAATGCTTTGTACCTCTGCTTGAAGTATTTGATCTTCTATGCCCTTAGAAAGCTACTACACGGAACATCCCAGATTTTCAAGTAGCTATCCGAAATGCAACAAAGCCAAATCAAACAGTAACCTCTCCTTTCTAAAACAGCACAAATATACAGAAGGCAGTATTTATCAAAAGTTTTAGTTTAGTCTTTCTTAATCCAAAGCAACCTATGTCTGATGTGTTGTGTATGAAGGTATTATTGGAGCACACTTGTTATTTTGTAAAGCACTTTTCTCTGTGACAAATTTACTGATACACATTTGCAAGAACTATAAACTCCACTGTCACAGGTGCTCACTTCGTTTTTCTCCAATAATACCTAACAGTTGTGATCCTCCACTGGATTGTTGCAGGGCTGTTACCTGTCACCTATTTTATATATAGTAAACACTGACGACCACAGAGGTTCCCATCCTGGTAGACACATTCTGAAGTTCGCAGGTGACTCGGTCATAGTTGAGCCTGTTACAGGGAAGTGAATATACTCACGGCTAAGTGGCTGATGACTTTGTTCAGTAGTGCTATGAGATAACTCTGTTATGATATAGCGCTATATAAATAAAATTGAATTGGTGTGATAACTGTTTTTTAAAGCTGAATGTCAGTTAAAGGTTTTTAGAAGAAAGATCTACACACCCATTCAGACAGCCAGGGTCAGATCACTGAACAGGGGTTAGAAATATAGTGTTAGAAATATCTGGGGACTATAATTGATAATAAGCTGACATTCAATGACAAGTGGCAATTAAAATAAAAAAATTATACATATATATATATATATACACATATATACACATATACACATATATACACATATATATATATATATATATATATACATATTTGATGCAGCTGTAAATTT